>JARHVA010000227.1:4475000-4765000 GCA_037957365.1 Torreya grandis | reverse complement strand
ACTCTCAATCTATTGAGAGTTTGTTGGCCAATTCTTCATGGCATTAGTGATTGTAAACACTTGGTCAGAGAAAAATAGGTATAGATACCACTATTGTAAAGTACTATGAGAACAAATTTGGGGATGAATTTGTGACGAACTTTTACCCTTTTGATGATTAATTTTAATATATGAGTTAGGAGGTTTTATCAACTTCTTGTGTTTTATGATGAATGATGGTGTGTAAGTTAAGTGATTAGACTTAAATATGAGTTCTGCTCTATCTTTCTTTTCTTTTCTAAGGAATTGATGATAATATAAGATGATAATATTTTGTGTAGTGATATTAATCAAACCTAGAACTCAAAAGATTAAGGTATTCTACCTTTGCATTTATATAATCCATGTTTAATTTGCATTAAAAAAGGATATGAACAAGTTATTAACATTGTGTAATAAAACCTATGAGAACTAGTGTTTCCCTGCACATTTTAGTGGAGCATGCAAGACCTAAATCTTGCAAGAAAGGGCTAGAATGCTAGCTCGTTGGGCTATAATTTAGTGTCAAAGATAGAATTATCAAAGAAACCCCAACATTTTGGTTTCATTGCTAGGTTTTGAATCACTTGAAGCACAACCATGGAAAATGATTGAGCATGTTACTCTTGAGAATATAGAAGAATGGATTGCCAGTGTTGAAGATAACTTTGTAGTTCCTTACCTTGAGCCAAGAATCTCTACATGATAGTGGGTAGAGTAAAACCTCTACATTGCATTATATGAAACCTTCTTTTCAAAGGTCTTGATTCATTTATATACTTGTTTATCGACATATGCTCAACAAGGACCAAGTAATCTTGGAAGGAGACAGTCTTGAATGCCAGAATGGTAAAGAGCTTTAGCAAAAATTCAAGCTTCATGCATTAAAAAAGTCAAATTTTAGTGAAAAGGAGTTCTGAATTGCTACATTTTAGAGAATGTTTTAACTACCTATTCATTTCCTGAAGAATCCATGTTCCAGTTCCTTCGATAACTATGTGGTCATTATATTAGGCTTTATGATTTTGAAATCAAGAAGCTATTTGTTGATCTTGGAATTGAAACTATACCAATGGAGAGCTAAATCCTCTTGTGCATAAGTCACACATTTTGAAGGAGATAATAGGAGTTTGTAGAATATTGTGGGTTTAGAATAACAACCAATGAGTGTGCATTATGGAAACAAAAGTATGATGAAGTTCGATAAAGAATTATAAGAGTTAGCATCATAAGAAGAGATTGAGAGAACTTGAGTGTTGTTAGGAGTCATATGGAAGTGGAAACACATGAGGACCCCATCAAATTTGAGCCACATTTTATACCACTTCTATCCTATGAAGGAGAAATAAGTTGGACAACAAGAACTAAGGAACCATGTCTGAACCAACTAGTCTCCCTCACCATCATGCATGCTCATGCTTTTGAGTTAGACAAAGTACACATACATAATTAGGATATGGATAGTTCATAATTAGAGATTAAACCAATAAGGGATACTAAATCTAAGCCTTTTGATGCTCATTTAGACCTAACACTTTCTTTCCCTCTTCAATGGAATTCTATGGCACAACTTGGGATGCCTTGTGGACCAGGCCTATAAGGACATAATACATGCCCCGATTTGAGTAATCAACTAGTTTCTACACCTCATATCACAAGCAATATTGCTAGAGGTGTTAGAGGTGGAATACAAGGTGGTACATGAGGTAGAAGACTTCCTCCTCAAGGGATCAAGGCTGGAGGTTCCCAACAAATGCCCATTTAAGCATCTCAACCAACTATGGTGTATTATGAAATGGCACTACACTTACCAGAATATCAAGGTATGGAGAATGTAGCTAAGCATGTCTACAAATATGAACTAATTTGGAGGGCATGAGGCATTACTTTCTCTAGGCATAAGGCCACATATTTTGCAACTACACTTTTGGAGCATGCACACAAATGGTATCAAAAGTTCAACCCTCAACAAGTGGTGGTCAACTATGATCAACTTAAGATAGCCTTCTCTTAGGAATTTAACATTTCTAAATTTGAGAAATAAATCATTATAGTGCTAAAGGACATAGAGAAAGGACTTACTGAGAGTGTGTGTGAGTATGATGCAAGGTTTAAGACCTTGTTGTCTAAATTATCATTTGAGATTAACACTACTCAGTATGCATAATGGTTTATGGGAGGATTGTTACTACCCTTCGGTTGAACCTTGTCACAATGAACCTTCACTAGTCTACATGAGGCTTTAGAAGCTGCTCTCTATGCTAAGGTATTTGGAAGCATTGATACTAGGATCAATCCTTTTATGGATGCCAAAATAGCCTCAATGGTGTCACTTATTGAGAATTTGATAGCTAGTAATTCACATGAAACATACAGTGGTTTTTGGCGCATAAACTGTAAATTTAAAGGGCATACACAGAGCAATTATCCATGCAAAAACACCCATGTGGTACTTAAATAGACATGCGAAATATATCATGAGGAAAATGATGTATGCTCTTATCCTTTTTTATAGTGAGCTATGCACACTAATTTTTATAACTATTTCAAGATTTGTGATGCCTATACTCATGACACTAATGACTACCATTTGATTAGTGACATCCATGAAGCTCTAATGTGTGACACACACCAAACCTCAATAGTAAATAATCAAGATAATGGTGGATACCGTGGATGAGGATGAGGGAAAGGATGAGACCTATTACAAATTTGGATCTCTATACCACTATCAAAGGGATTTCCCAAACTATTCAATATGCACTTTTTGTAAAAAGGACTAGCAACTAGAAGAGTGTCCTAAATTATACATAGCTATCACCTAGGAGCAAATGAAAAGGGTGTTGGGATAATTCAAATTGATAAACCACATTATCATGCATGCTCAACCATCCCTATAGTTCAATATGTAAACATTACCACTCTAGAGGGGGACAGACCTAGTCAACATATAATCTCATCAAGAAAATGCAATGGGAAAATCCAAGTGTAAGAAAGTATCTTGATGTTCAACAACAGAAATCTGTCCTCTAAGATATGATGACACTAGTATGATAACTTTAGGGAGAAATTTAGTTCCTAAAAGACAAAGATATAATACAGCATGCTATTGTGAAAAGGGAATCTTAACCTCAATATGTGGCATGTGATGACTTTTAGGAGCTGTGCAAGTGCATGTTCGATGAGGACATTGTTCCATAGCTAAGTATTTGGCTTAAGAATCAAGCTCGAGTACCAAATGAGGTTCACCCTCAGGTCACTAGGTAGAGTGAAGAACACCATTTAAATCATGTTTGGTGATAGGACACTCCTAGTTCCTTTGCTCTCCTAGAAAATAAAGAAATATTGGTTAATGATGCCATTAATGGATGGGTAATTTGAGACATACTAGTAGACACCAACATAAAAGTCAATGTACTCACAAAGGATGATTGGTGCAAGATGTCTAGTCTAGCACTATAGCCTTCACCTCATGTCTTATTTATGGTAAATAAGATTTACATGTTACTTATCAGGGTCTTTAAGAACACAACAGTTGACATACTTGAAGTACCATTCAAAGAGTATTTTGAGGTTTTAGAGCTAGTTAAAGTTGAGGATTACCCAACTATATAGGGAAGACCTTGGTTCTATGAGAATAATGTAAACTTAAGATTTAAGAATCACTACATTAGTTTTGAAAACACCGATCAATGTGTTGTAATACCACTAAACCAAGCATAAGGTCCCCCATACATAGATCTTGTCAATGTTGATGAAGATATAAACCATATGTATAACATTACTACAAGGAATAATGATCAAAGAGAACCCACTCTAGATGGCATTCTTTAATGGTCAAATACTCAGTCACTTTCTAACACTACAAGCAATGTGTGTAATTTTTGGGCTCATGGTGACTATCACCTCACTGGTAGAATATGCAGTACCATCAACAACTAAGAGAATGTGCCATGCTAGTTTAATAAATGGCATAGGTTCATTCACCTTATCACTATCTAAGTCATGAGGGGACCTATCATAGAAACACCACTCAAAAGACTTGATGAGGCTTTAAGTTTCCATAGGTAGATGGAAGTTTGAGACTTCATTTGGCACCTTAAAGAGTTTTACCACACTGATGAAGATTGTCTTTGATCTTTGGTTCATATTTTTGATGTCACAACTACATGATGGTGGCTAGCCCATTTTGAATGACTCCTCTAATGGGATCAAGTACACTCAACCTTACAGCACCAATTTCATCATGATAACAAAGTAAAGGGAGAAGTCAATTACAATAGAGTAAAATCACCTAAGCCCCACATCAAAGCTTGTGAAATAATGTGGTGGAATGATGAGTCTTACTTACTAGAATATTTATGAGTTCATGCATTATATGGAGTTTTACACACTTGGGCATGAACATGGTATGTTCATGAAGAGTGACACATGGGTATTAGGTATTAGCATCTATGGAAGGAGAACATGAACTCAACACTATCCTATTCTTCACCAAGGATGGATTTGCACCTCACCCTCCAAGCCATGGTTGGAGTGGTAGTAGGTGACCCATGTACCATGGAATAATGTTTGGGATTATCCATTAGGACCCTAAGGAACCCCTAAACCTATTTCATGAACCATTGACATATCTAGTTCCTACACCCGCACAGTCCTTGATCAAAACTGATGTGAAGAAAATTATCTAGGGAAATAAAAGCTCATGTTACAAGTGGAATAATATGAAGGATACACTCCACTCATCCCAATGCCTAACCATTTAGATGTTCCTATGTATGTTGGCACAATAACTGTTCAAGACACATGTGTCAATATGGATAACCCCTACCATGGTCCTATTCATATTATTTAGTATAACATCGACTTGGAATAAGAACCAAAGATGGCTAAAGTAGGACACTATTGGACTGACATAGATATTTCAAAAAAAATGCTAAAATAATATTAGGATGTCTTCCCAAGGAACTATACTGAAATAAAGGGAGTCAACCCATCCTTAAGGAAGATGCATATCAAGCTAGTTGACGAAGGTTGACTAGTTATAAAATGCCCATATAGAATGAATCATAATCTCTGAGTGTGCATCAAAGAATAAATTTATAGTATGCTTCACATCAGATTAATCATGCCCATTGATGAATCTAAGTGGGTCAATCATATGGTGATTATTATCAATAAGGATGGATGTATATGTATCTATGTGGACTATCAAGTGCTTATTACATCTTGTATAACTAATCCCTTTCTAATGCCATTCACGAAGGAGATCCTTGAAGGTGTTTATAGATGTGAGGTATATACCTTCACATATGGCTTCTTAGGGTACCATCAGATCTAAATAGTTGAAGAAGACCAACCCAAGATAACATTCACCAATGAATGCAGATCATTTGCATATATTGTTATGCCTTTTAGGTTGAAAATACCCTAGTAGTGTTTTCATGAATAGAAGTTGAAGACTTTAAGGACTTCATCCATAAATTCCTTCAATTTTATTTGGATGATTGGACAATATATGATTTTATCAAGGACTATTGTTCTAACCTTAGACTTATGCTTGAGCGTTGTTAGGTCTTACAAATCTCATTAAACTTAAAGAAGTGCCTATTTGTGACACCTTTTGGTTTGCTCCTACGACATATTATTTTCAAGGAAGGACTTCTAATATACCTAATGAAGGTATCTATTATTTTTCATCTCCCATCACCCAAGACTCAGTGTAAGGTCCACACTTTTTTGGGCCATACTGGTTATTATAAAAATTTCATCCACAGATATACAAAAATTGTCATGCCCCTAGAAGAACTTTTAAAGTAGAATGAGAATTTCATATGGACTTGCTCTTGTAAAGAGGCATTAGAAACATTAAATGAAAAACTATTCACTACTCCTATCCTCTAGTTCCCTAATTGGAAAAAACCATTTCATGTCCATGTTGATGCATCTAAAATGGCAATTGGTGCAATCCTTGAACAACCAGGTGAAGGTCACCTAGATCACCGAAACTAATTTGTACCACCGCATTCCATAGAAGATGATCATCTTGATGTATATCTCTTTTTCATTACACAGGTAACTAAAGAGCTAGAAGACATTATAGCATTCTTGACCATTGGATCCATGCCCAATGGTCTCACCTCGTAGGCCAAAAAGCAACTTATGGTTCATTCCACACCCTTTCAACTTATATAAGAAGATCTTTAAAAGATGGGTCATGATGAAGTTCTTTGACATTGTGTAATGTAACATGAGCATCTTGAAGTACTCCATGATGTTCATGAAGGTATTATAGGTGGACACTATGCTAGAGAGAATACTATGCAAAAGGTTCTGCTAGCTAGATTATGGTGGCCAACTCTTTTACAAGATGTTAAAGCATATGCTAGGTAATGTGACATATGTCAGTGCATAGGTAAACCTAACTAAAGATATTATATGATTATATGACCCATTCCTTCTTATGAACCCTTTGAAAAGGGGGTTATTGATTTTTTTGGCCCCATCAATCTAGTAGGACAACAAATAGGTTCTTGATACATCATTGCAGCAACTGACTACCTTACACACAAGGCTTAAGTTGTACTGATAAAGGATTGCACTACTACTACATAGTTCATCTAGGAGAACATCATAACTCAGTTTGTATGTCCCCTAAGTTTCACTAGTTATTATAGAACCCACTTTTTGAATGTAACAATTTACATCTTGCTGACTAAGTTCATGATTGCACACCATAAAATAACACCGTATCATCTGCAAGCCAATAGAACTGCTGAGGCTTTCAACAAGATCCTAGGTACCACACTAAAAAAAATATATAATGTTGGCCAAACTAATTGGGATGATAGGGTGTATACAGTACTATGGACTTACCAAACAACTTACAAATGCTTTAATAAAAGCACACCATTCAACTTGGTGTATGACAAGGAGATAGTCCTACTAGTAGAGTTCTTGGTATCATCTCTACATATCATGCAAGTAGGAAAATTGGATGGAGAGTCATCCTTGAAAGCATTCCTAGACACTTTATTTCAACTAGATGAAGCTCATTTTCTCTCTCATTAAAGCCAAGATATATAAAAATGCAATCAAAAGGCATGGCATAATCTCTATATAGAAACAAAACATTTTCTCTAGGAATGAAAGTCTTTTTATACAACTCTAAGTTTGTGTGCCACCCTAAAAATATTTTCATACACTAGGATGGCCCTTTTATAATTCATAGAATTATACCTACTACAACATGTCAGTTACAAAGGTTGGATGGCCATTTCATTCCTTAGCACTATAATGGAAGCTGACTATAGTCGTATTTCACTTCAGAATAGCTGAAGTATTGTAATCAATAACGCTTATGCCATTAGTTTAGGGTTTACTTCTTTCAATAAAAGCATTTATTTTGTTGCACACAACTTTTAATTTTTGTGATTTTATTTTAAAAGTTCTTTCTCTCTTTGTGGAGGACCACAAATTGTTTTAGTGTGGGGTAAGAAATCATGATTAGTAAGAAAAACATGAAAAACATGCAACTAACTTAGGCACATGAGTTACATGGGCATGTAATATATTAAGGGCACACAAGGTACTAAAGGCATTTGAGTCATTTAAGGCACAAAGGGGTGAGGTTCCAACCATGAGTTATAAATTCAAAAGATAAAGTTGTCTCCCACCTCACAAAAAGCATGGGACACAACTGCCATCCACTTCAAAAAAAGGTGTGAGACGGGACATGCCATCAATGCAAAAAGAATAATTATGTCAATAAATGTGCCAACATTGTGATTGGATAATACCATTAAAATCATTAATTACATATAATAAGGATCCAAACGTGGTGGCCATTAAGGATATAAATTAATGACATGAAGTGATGGGTGATGATAGAGCATTAATGATGGTAAACCCTTTTTGGAGCCTATAAATAGGCAAGTTAAACTTATTTTACACTTTACCTTCATATTAATAGATGTGAAGATCAAGAGACTACCAGAGTTGAGTTAATCAAACCTAGAGCCAAGCAAAGTGGATTCATCTCCACAACAACCTACACAAGGTATTACCAAGTTGAGAAGATATGTTACAAGTCTGGTTCATTAGAAAAACATTAGTGCCGAAAGTTGTAGGTTATATGCCCACAATTGAAGGGTGCTTAAGCTTAAAAATCCAAAGTAATCATCCACAACCATGTATTCTTTTTAAAATGTTGGATGGCCATGCATTAACCTTTGGGCTCCTCGAATGGTGATGCGGCCTAAGAAAAAGGCCAAAAAAACTAAACCCTTGCCGACAATACCAAAAGAAGAGGAGGTGAGTAGATGAGAATGGGTTATAATTAGGGAAGAGACAACAAAAGAACAAGTTCAACACATGAAAGAAGTAGAAACTATGGTGTTCAAAGTGAATCAGGCTCAATCATCCTCAACATAGAAAGCTCAAGCATCCCCACCTTTGTCTCTATTGATTGAAGAAATGCAATATCTAGAATTAGTGTTGTATATGGAAAATTGGGTCTCCAAGGTTTCTTCTTTTATTGTCTTTAACTACAATCATCACCAACCAAGGAATGAGATTGAGCTCCAAAGTGACTATTAGGTTAAGACCAATAACACCAGGAACCAAGTGGTGTATGAGCTCACAATATTCAACCAATTAGATTTTACAGGGTTGTTTTAACTAATTGACCATACTTTGTTAAACCCATGGAGGTGGTTCAATTCCTTCTTTTGTGCATCTATGAAGACTATATTTACTTTGTCAGGTGTAGCATGAATATCATGGCTTAGAGGATCAATAAGGTCATGGGACTACAATTCTCAAGGTTAAGCATAATTCATGACTTGGAAGATATCAAGGAGGTCTAAAATATCTCCATGATGCTCATGTATTAGAAGTAGGGCCATGCCATACACATCAAAAACTTGAAGGATATTTCCCTTCAGGTTGTGGCATGGATCGTCATGACCAAGATCAGAGGGACCGATCATTGGAAACAGGTTAACATGGTGCACCTCTATATTTCCCATTAAATCACACAAGGATTGAAGTATAACTAGGACGTGTACTTCTCCCAGAATATTATTGAAGATGTAGAGAGGACCCATCAGGTGCCTAAGTACAGGTTCCCATGGGGAGTAATCCTTTTCTTATTAGTTTTTTACTAAATCAGTGTGCCAGATTATAGCTCAGGAACATTGAAGTAGGTATACCCTCCCATGCACAAGTCCCCTACTGAACACTACAAGGCATTCACATACCCTAGTCACATCACCCCCTTATTTAATATCAAGATGAGGTATTGGTTTGATGGAATGAAGGTAGTTTTTGGGGATAAGTGGCACATCCCTAAGGACTTTCCCCTTTTATCTGTAAAGAAAGCATAGTTCGACATGAAGTAACACTTCTACCTAATGCATATCCAAATGAACCCATCTAAAGAGATCTCTGCATGGCTCAAGTTACCATACACCTCAGCATGGTACTTCATTAACTCCATGAATTATATTTACAACTCATAGTCTATCATCCTACAGGCTGAGAGAATAGACTTGGTGATTATATTTACAAAATGATGGAGGATGTACTAAATAAATTTTATCAACATCTAAATGATAATTTTGTATCCTTTTGAGGATAGGTTGACAAAGAGATATCCACACTTGAATATGTCTAGAAGGATGCCATGGCATCCCTAGATGAACTAGTCAAAAAGGTCGATAAGACCTCCATCAAACCTGAGGTGATAAATAAATTAAAAGTGGACATAGAAGAAATAACTACAAAATTCTCAAGGCATTGTCACATTGGGATAATCTAAAGAAGGAGATCGAATAGTCAGGTCCCAAATTTTTGATGGAGGGCGTTAGTACAATTTAGTCTAGGATGGGCTTAAAATATAATGTGGGGTGATGTTAACCCTTAAATTTTAGCCAAGTGTTATCCAATTTTGGTATGAAACTGACATGGCACTAAAGGACCATGGCACATAGTTGATAAAGCACTATGGTGTGGAACCTACTAAGCAAAAAAGGACAATGACATGGAGGAACCAACATGAGAGGACCCAATCAGAAGGGAATGAGTCATGAGAAACTTGAGGGCATAGGAATCAGAACAGAAGTGGAATACTAGGGGAGTGCATGGGAAGTGGGAATAGTTAAAAGAATGGTTCATACAGGTCACCCCAACCCTATTAATAGAATTTTTTTCACCAACCCACAAGGAGAGGAACACATGGTAGTAAATATATAGCATAGAGTGAGGATATAGGGGGCATAGAGGCCCAGGTCTTTAAGAAAAACTAATTGGTGAGTGTCATGACTCTCAATCTGTTAAGAGTTCATTGGCCAATTCTTTATACCATTAATTATTATAAACACTTGGTCAGGGAAAGACAAGTATAATTACCCCTATTGTAAAGTACTATAGAGACAGATTTGTAGACAAATTTATGATGAACTTTCACCCTTCTAATGATTAAGCTTAATATATGAGATAGCAGGTTTTATCAACTTCTTGTGTTTTATGATGAACAATGGTGTGTTATTTAAGTGATTAGACTTAAATATGAGTTCTACCCTATCTTTCTTTTCTTTCCTAAGTAATTGGTGCTAATATAACATGATAATAATCTACGTAGTGATATTAATCGAACCTAGAACTCATAAGATCAAGGTAGTCTATCTTTGCATTTATATAATCCATGTTTAATTTGCATAAAGAGAATCATATGAACAAGTTATTAACATAATGCAACAAAATCTATGGGAAATAGCCTTTCACTATGTGCTTTGATTGAGCGTGTAAGACCTAAATCTTGCATGAAAGGGCCAGGGTGCTAGGTCATTGAGCTAGACTTCTTTGACCTTTGCAGTTAGCTCCCTTTTTTGCATAGTGCATGGGTCCTCCTCTTCTTCTTTCATTGACTCTACCTTTAACTTCTAGAGCATTTTCTCCCCTAGTATGCATACCTTGGTAGCCTCTGAGAGGTTCGATGTGTTAATGCCATCCAAGAGAGATGACTCGGCTATCTCTATTCACTTGACTAGTTGATACAACTTAAAATTCATGGCCTTCACTTCCTCTTCTACATCCAAGTTGATTTTATTCCACTTTGAACCCTTAACATTATTGATGATGTTCTTCCACAAAACTTTTAAGGCCATTCAGATGACTGCATTTACCAACCTAACTGGGTTCATGGCACAAGGATTTATGAGAAGGGAATCATGCCCTTATTCTAGTTTATCCATGTCTAATATGGCCTTCTATGGTACCTTAAATTTAGGTTCATCCATATAGCTATCAAATGCAAATAATATATGTTGACACATCCTAATTTTGGTAGCTCTAGGGATTATATATTCAAACATGTATAAATCTTCATCTGTCTACCCCTTCTATGTATTTTCTCTTAGGCTCATCTCTACACCTTCTTTTATGATGACCAACTCCATTTGTTCTTCCTTCTCTTCATCAATGCTAATTATCTATTTAGTATGTTCCTTTGAGGTTTCTTCTTCCTACTCATGTATGGGTTCTTCTTCAGACTTGTCCCCTTTATCCACTTCTTTTTCTCCCTTGGCACCAACTTCGCCCTCCTATTTTTACTAGGTATTCATGACACTTTGTGTTTTTTGTTTTTCTAAGGTGCCAGTATCACCTTCCTTTTCTTCAGGTGCCCCTTTACTACTTGGATGTACCTATAGTGCAGCTTGGTCTATTGTGCTAGTGGAGGAATTAGGCACCTTTTTTGCCACTTTATCAGTTGGTTTTGCACTTGCAGCAACCTCTTTCTCTTCTTTCTCTTTCTTGGCCTTTTCTTCTTAGGCATTTTTTTCTTAGCATTCCTCATTTTTGCTAGCGTTAAGGTCTTTTCTTCCTCATCCTTCATTTTGTTATCCTTAACTCTATCAATATGCTCCTAATTCATATTGTCTCCCTTCATTTCCTCTCTTTTCTTCTCTAGCACTAGCACCATCCCCATTTCTTCCTTGATGTAGCCCATTTTATTTGACAAAGGTTCTCTTTTCCTCCTCAATTCATAGAGGCTATGTCGAGGGATCTTTTGATGAATCACTAGGTGGATTTCTTGCCTCTCTAAGCATGACAGTAGTGCCACCTTGGAGGGCCTTTTGGATTTCTTCATTGATAGTATCTAAGGCACTTACCCCCTAGTACTTGTTTTGGCACTGCTCCTCCTATACCTCCAGTCACTAGGTTAGGCATTAGCCCTATTGTTACTATCGACACTGAAGATGATGGTGTTTTGCTACTAATTTTTGACACTAAGCCACTTTCTATGGGTTTTTGCCTAGTCTATGCAGTTGACATTAGTTGAATTAAAATGCTTACACTCACATTCTATGTTGTCAATCTAGTGCCCAAACATCTATAGGTATCCTCACTTAACTCTTCATAAGGAATAACTTGTTCAATCGTAAAATTATAGTCTAAGTCTACAAAATGATCAAAGTTTATGTGGACAATAGGGTCAATTAATACTCTTATTTCTTAATGTGGGGCATCTAATGCATGAGTTAGCATCATAGGTTTAAATGGGGTAGGCACTTTTGGGACATCTTCAATGGTTAATTTCTATAGGGACCCAATGCATTATTCACCTGTTAATAGTTAAGATCAATCTATGGATTCATTGTTCCTCTCTTAATGCTACTACAATTCAAGAGATACTTCCCCATGCCCTCCCCATTCACTAAAATTTCTCTCAGCACTTTTAGGTTCCAAATCTTCCATCATCCTGTACCTCCTCTTGTTTTATTTCTATCACCTAAGCTCTCGAGTGTCAATTTTCTCATCCCTTTCCTTTTCACTTAACCTATACATCCCCTTCTTCCCTATTGTGCTGCTCATATGTGAAAGTACTTAGCCTTCCATTCTTATGGTTTTAAAGTGGTAATCCACCATCAATTTCTTAAGATCTTTATTAAAATATTTCATAAAAGTTCCTATGGGCTTGCACAAAAATTTATATTCTACTTCCTCAGGGCAAGAGTATGTTGACACTACAAACTCAATCACGTAACTATTCAACGCTCCTTAATACCATTTATCTACATCTCTAGTGCAAGTTGCATCTAGGGTCTCAAGCCACTCTAGGCACTCTTTCATCTATTCAAGGCTCTGTCCATAGCTTCAACTTATGTAGGTCACAAATATAGCCAACCATCGGTACACATGCTCAAATAATTCACAAAAGAAGACCTCATATAGATCATCATACAGGTTATTCTGTACTAACTTCCTTGATGTTTTCCTTATAGGATGGATGTGTTAGCATAAATCTATCTTTCACCTATTGTAGTTAGTGCTCGATGTTCTCAAGGAAGATTTGAAGCATTATTCTATTGCACCATTCCAAAAACAAAATTCAACATGGATCTTGACAATAGGACTAAAATTTTGTAGTTTAATTTGAGATTCAATTCATTTACTCTATCCAGTACTTATCCAGTTACTCGAAGTTAGTTCTTGACTCATTAAAATAAAGTGCAAATAAGATATGTTCCTATAGTGCTCAACATTTATCACTTGACTACATTGGCATCAATTCACATAAGGTGCAAGATTTATGTGCTCACCCGAAGCATAATAGAGAAAGAATTGGGGCTCACATTGGGCTATTTATGCCATGGTGAAACTCATTATCATAGGACTTAGTCATTACAATAATGGCATTGGTAGGTTCATTGGTGTATGCCATTTCTAGGCTAGGTTGATGGTCTATAGGCGTAGAGACTATTCTGGGAACTACTTGTAGTGATAAGGGTACAAGCCTATATTGGGTTGGTTTTATTATCTCAAGGGTGCAAGCCTTTGTTTTGCTAAGCTTAGCATCATCCAGTGCTTGAGGGGTCAACACAATTCCTTAGATCAATTTTATACTAGGCTCGTGCTTTATGCAAGGATATCATCACTGGGTGTGGGTTCTTATCTATACTTTATCCATTTCTTAAAAGTTAGTTGACATCATATTTTCAATAGGGATGCCATTAATCACTTAGACCAGAGCTTCACTCAGACATTATATTCAATTATCATGCTTATATCGATTTAACTACTATGAACATTATGCATTCAATGGATCTTAGTCAGATACATAACCAGATTAAACTAAAATAGATGCAATACCACTCTTCATTCATCAAAATTTAAATACAAAGTATAGTCCATACCATATAAAATAGAGTATATGTCTATCTACACTATTAAACGGCCTAGTGGCTCACGGGCAAGCTTGGGCAATATAATTAGAACCTTAAAGGCATCCATTCTATTCCTAATTTAAATGGTGGTTGGATTACTATGTCTAGAACTAATTCTATATGGATTTGATATCTTGATGTCACATCCCTCTGCTTACTTGATCGATCTCAAATTTATACCCCATAGGAGTATCT
The DNA here is from genome assembly GCA_037957365.1 of Torreya grandis. Classification (NCBI taxonomy): domain Eukaryota; kingdom Viridiplantae; phylum Streptophyta; class Pinopsida; order Cupressales; family Taxaceae; genus Torreya; species Torreya grandis. The sequence continues at coordinate 4,750,559 of JARHVA010000227.1, read as the reverse complement.
TCGTGCTAGGTGGAGAGTGCAAGTTGGGTGCTGAGCTAGAGCCTTGGTTGATCATTATATTAACTCCATCACCTTGCACCCTTTGTGTTGTATTCATCATTTTCAGCCACTAAAGAAGATGTCCTAAAAAATTGAATTCCAATTAATCATTTGTCAGCTGGCACTAGGTCTATGATGATTCCTCCAGCTAGTGCAAAAGAAACCAAAATGGAAATCATACCAAGTGATTGCCTCATGCTGAGATGTCTATTGATTTGGTGTGGATCCATACTTAGCTGAAATAGGGGTCCAACAAATCCTATGATATCAACTCTTAATTAATTTAATAATGGGAATTTGCATCTCAACACATATTTAACCTTGTTTGAATTTCCACTCCTATATTTCAATAAAATTGAATAGATTTTTAGGAATTTAACTCATTTCATATGTCATTGATTCAACTTACCTTGGTTAATTTATTAACTATAATTCCTCATTATCTATATACAAAAAAAATTCTTAGGCAACTGATAATTTATTCACTTCTTGAGTGCTTGCATGATTTTATAGAACTTTTGATCATATAGTCAATGCATGCATTCATATAATTTAACTTCTCAACAAAATATGTGATATGTTTTCTTTCTTGAATTAATAATGAACCTATTTCTATGCCACTAGCATCATAAACTACTTAAAATATTTTACCGAAATCTATTAATTCCAACACTTCCTTCTTAGTTACTTTCTTCTTCAATTTTTGGAAACTTTTCTCTATTTATGCTATCTAGAAAAATTCTTTCTATGTTTCTGCATTAACTTTATAATCATTTCACATGAACCACTAAAATTATTGATGAACTTCCTATAAAAATTCACCAAACCATGAAAATTATGTGCCTCAAATGTATACTATAGTGATGGCCAATATAGTTTATCCCACACCTTCTATAGATCCATATTCAACCCTTATTGGAAAATAATAAATCCCAAGTATACCAATGCCTTTTGATAAAACTGTATTTCTTCAAACTCATGAGCAATTTTCATCTCTCAACTTCTCTATCACTCTACACAAATGTCATAAGTGTTTTTCCTTTGTCCTAATGAAAATAAACATGTCACCAAGATACACAATAAATAACTTACTCAAAATTGTTCAAGGACTTCATTCATCAGTATCATGAATGTGCTCGGTGCATTAATTATCCTAGATGGCATAACTAACCACTCATATAATCCTTATTTTGTTTTGAATGCAATCTTCCACTCATCACCTTTTCTTATGAATATTTGGTGATATCCAATCTTCAATTTAATCTTTGTGAATTATTTCACTACACTCAAGCAATCTATCATATCATCCATGTGTGGAAATGGAAACCTATCCTTTACAATTTTCTTGTTAATGTCTTTAGAATAAGGGCACATTCTTCACTCCTCATTCTTCTTAGGAACTAATACTATTTGTACTACATGCAGGCCAAACCTTTATGCAATAGCTCCTATACTTTTCAATGTACCTCCATGTTCTCTTTGAGTGTCAACCTATATGCGACTTTGTTTAGTAAACTAGATCTTAGAATCATATCCATGCAATGATTAATACTCCTCATCTATGGCAACTCATATGGTATATTATTTTTAATAATCTATACGAATTCACCTATCATATCCTTCTCCTCACACATAGGAAAGTCTTCCTTTCCTCATGTGGTAAGCTTAGGGATTACTGCCAAGCATTTTTCTTCCTTCACCTCTTTTAGAAATTGTTTTCCTAAAATCAACATTTCCTTAGGATTACTTTCCACGTATTCACATTTATCCTTAAATAACTCAAAGTATGCATCTCTCCATCTTTCACCAATGTGTATGTATGAGCATGAACATCATGTTATGCCTTGTGATAAAACTACTAAGACCTTTCAATTAAAATAGGACAAACATCCATGGGCAATATATCACACATGAATTCATCCTTATACATACTGATTTGAAAACTTACTGGACATTGCTCATTCACAAAAACCTGATTTCCTTTCAAAAATCATGAAACTTTATATGGATTTAGAGGCACATTTATATTCAAACTAAGCTTATCTACCATTGCTTGAAAAAAAATATTATTTTTATTGTTAATATTAAAAAATAATTTGTAACACTTAACTCCAGACTTTAAAATATTTTTGAACAAATTCTTTCTCTATGTAAGACTATTTTCCTCTTTCATAGGCTTCAATAACACCCTCTTCATCATGAGAGATTATCCAAATATGAGGTCATTTATATTATGAATAGATGAAACATTTTCCTCATCATTTTATGAGATTTAAACATTCACCTCATTTTTCCTACTACCTTCATTATGCATATACGAACACTAAAATCCTCTATCTCTAGTCTCTCTATATTTAAAACATGTAACATTCAATCAAAAACATCTACCTTGTCCACAGAATCCTCTACCTCTAAATTTTTCTCTACTTTTTTAAGTATTAGCATCATTACACTATAAATTGTGTACACCACCCTTTTTTGAAAAATAACCTTTTTTACTTGCACCTCATTATCCACATCGACACCTGAATCTAACTTTTCCTTGCATTGCTCCTTGATATTTGTGTGATAAATTTTATTTTTCCATTAATGCACATGGATAAGCTTCTTCAATAGACCATACTTTGATCATCCCAAACTCATCCCAAATTATAATGCACAACCCATTCACATAGTTTGATATCTTCTCGACATCATCTTCAACATGACCCACTCTAATGATAAGTCTATATAGCTATTTGAAATGTAATCATTTACAATAATATACCTTTGTTTCAATTTTTAAAGCAACCTAAAAAAACTCATGTTATAAACTGTAGGAATGAATTTAGCCTTCGGCTTCATGATAAATTCATTTCAAGCCTTAATCATATATTTTCTGCTATACAATCTTTCAACATAAACATGTTCCCACCATAAAGACATGCAAGATTTTAACATTTTACCAAAGAACTTAAATTTCTTGAGATATTACATACTCTCATCTCAAAATACTTCTCAAACTTAGTGATCCAGACAATGAGATCTTCAAGACTCAAACTTCCAAAATTACATCCAAGGTCTAACTTGGATTTACTAATCATTCTTCCAATAATATACCATAATCAATCTCCAGGTTTATCGACCACTTCTTATGTGACCTAGTTCTCAAGTGCTTCTTATGTAACTTTAATATCACTTTCATCATTCATTACCACAATACCTCTACATTATGCTATCTCCATAGCCTCTAATTGGGTTTGTGTATCTCTCATCAATCCTACTAGATATGGAAGTCTTAAAATTCTATCCACTCGTGACCTTCTTACATTCAAACCACTTAAAATTCTTCTTTGTGTCATCTTCTTATAATTCAAATATATTATACACCTTATACCCAACAATCTCACTAAAATAATGTAGCTACTTTGTACCCACATTCACAAATGTAGAAAGTAAAACTAATCTACAAATACTAAAACCTTATCTGATACCATATTATTTAATCACAATTAGGGGTCTCAATTAATAAATGCCTTACACCATGAAATCATCAAAACACACAATAAAATATAAAAATAAATTCATCAAACCCAAATCTTTACTGACTTCAATTTCAATAATTATAATGCACATACCCACCTATAGAAATCTCAAAAATGAGAAGCAATACAATAGCAGATCTATAAATATTTATTTTTTTCTTTCTTTATTCCTTCTTTTCTACCTTTTATTTTTTTATTTATTCTCCCCTTAGCACAACTGTAGGTGCATGTTTATATAGGCACAAGATCTACCTACTTACATTAAGTTATTAGTAACCCACTAACAACATTTAATGTTCCATGCATTCCTTATGATAATACATCGCAATAGTAACATAGCTCAAAGCACTATAACACATAAAATGTAACATGTTACTCCCTTTAGTTATTCCCAATGCTACATACCCCACAAGAAATGGTTAGACAACTGATAATTAGACTCTTTATCCATCTATTAGATCACCATGACCATTAAATGGATCTATAAGTGATGTAGTCCAATTGATAGGTATAATAATATCCATTGAACATGTTGTCTTACTGCAAACTTTATATTTTTCATGAATCTTACTACGCATTACTAAAAATTTCCCAAAGGGATTTGGAATGTGTGGTAATGTTACACCAAATCTGAAATATTGGAATTAAGTGTACTAACACTAGACTAGTTCTTGATGTCAATTTCATGTTCCAAACTTACTATAAATTATCATAATATTTATATATTGAAGATACAACTCCTCCAAGAACTTTTGTAACACACCAACTCTTTTACTTATGTGGAAAAGAACTAAAATATATGTTGACCCTAGTGAATGTTGCCATGCTCCATATGATACCACCTTTAGAAATGACTCAAAAATATTTTTGATCAAAAGACCTAATAAAACCTCTTACTTTATGCTTCATAATGTTATACAAACTAAGACAATAATTATGCACATCAATAAACTTGTACAAAACTTAAAATAAAATATGTATATACAATCAGATATATGATCAAAACTAGACTTGATTAATTCCTAATCTAATATATTTTTGGTTGATGTGAAATTACAAATACACTTAAATACTCCCACATGAAATAACCAATATAGTAAAAAATTGTACACAAATTTAAATATTCATAAAAACTATTTGAAACATCTTAACTATGCAACTAGACATTACATATTATAACATTATTAATTTTTAGTAGGTAATTTTTTTATGGGTTAACAACCTTACCTGTCAGCTACTTTATGTATAATTTGTATATAATTTATTTTTGATATTAAAGAAATCGATTTATATCTTTTATTATCTACACTAAATTTAATGGTTCTCCTCTACGGACTAACACGTGTATGCTTCATCCCACAATTAACTTATAAATGGATATGTTCATTATGGAGGTGTTGTCTTGACATGTTAAGATGGATGATAATTTTATGTTTTAGATATTGTTTGATACAGGTCCTATGATGGGTACTTTATAAATTACTAGAAAGTTCCCTCGATAGATCATGATTATCAATTATTTTTTCCCATCAAAAAGCAATTAATTTAAAAAGCACCCTAAACATCTAACGTTAGAAAACAAAAACCATATTGGAGAAAGTTGATGAAGTTGAATTGAAGTGAAAACACAGTATGCCTAGTTGCAGCAAGCAAAGAAGGTCAAAACCATGGAGGAGGAAAGTCGCAGGGCTGAAAAGGCTTCTTCTGAACCTTGTCTTGTTTATGGTCTATGTATCTATGGTTTTGATTAGCTTCATTTCTATTACAGTTTTGTTCATTCCCATTGCCATATCAATTAACTCTCTCAACTATGTGATGTGGGTTGATTATTTTCATGATGGAATTTTTGTTGCAACTAATATTCTCTCTTTGATTATGTGTGTTATGTGTGTATTTTGAATAATATTTACATAGATAGAATTTGTGAGAAAAAGATGCATGCTTACATTGCAAGTCTGAGGTTGTAGGTTGCCTCTCATTCATGAATCTACACTTATCATATAAAAAATTAGGCAAAGACTTCTGCTCCTTGTTGCATTCTAGTTTTGGTTGGAGGTGGTCTGTCAAATTCTCTTGCATATAGATATGTATATACATTTTAGGAGATTCTTTGGCTTTCACCACCCAGGCATATTTGTATTATTATATCCTCCAAAAATTTAATGTTTTTGTCTGGACGCTTTTAAGCTGGTCCTGCATACCTTCCCCTCCTTGTCTGCAGCGACCAGTACAAATTTATTGGAAATTCCTTCCATATGGTCCTTTAGGTAGTGGTCTTAAAAATTGTTCCATGAACTACTAAATCTAATAATGAATTTGTTTTTGAGGAAATTCACAATTGTAATCTTTCCACTTGGTATAAAGTGACCCAAGTTCTATGAGCGGTTGCTTCACTTTTCATGGTAAGTAAAGCTTTTTATGCAATGTCTTCTGCATAATTTGTTCTCGTCCAGAAATCCTGATACATTTTAACCTGGCAGTTTTTGCATCTCGTACTTCATATTCAAAGAACAAAGATTTTTGGTCTTTTCGCAATGTGCCAATCTGATCACTTTTCTTTGTTTTAATTGTTGCTTTGTTTTTTCTTTTGTTATATTTTGCAGCGACTTTATTATGTTTTGCATGCTTTCTTTTCTGATAGCTGATCGATTGATGTCAGACCCTTTTTAACATATCCTGTGGCGAATACAAAAGTTATTGAAAACTAAACTTTATTGATTCAATTTATGTTTAGGCACTGCAATTGTTTATTGGTTTTTTTTCCAGATTATATACCATTTTATATCTTCTGTCAGTTCTATGGTTGTGCCATCGAGTGAAAAACAAGGAAATTATTGTTCCTATACTAAGGAGAAATAAAAGCTACATTCTACATAACCTTATAATAGAAAGACAAAATTCTAAAGACACCCTCTCCAAAACATTAATGATGCAAAAATTTACAAACACGTCATTTCCCACAAGCACCACAACGAAAACTAATATCAGCCAGTAACTTTGAGCAGAGATCGTGAATAGCTTCCTTGATGCAATTCAAGCAAAGATAAATATATCTAAGTAATTACACCACATATTACCCCCCACACCTTTGAAGTTATATGATGTGAAAAGTAGAGAAAAATATGGGTATTGGGTTACTAAAATGATTTGCTTAAATTTTTTTAAGTTTGTTTTAAGGTGTTGATTGCTATTCATGTTTATTATTTTTTTGGTTGGGAGCCTTGTAAAATTATTTATATTAAGTTTAAAGGATTTCTCACAGATTTTTTTTGGGTCAACTTTGAAGGTTCTAAAAGATTTCACGTTATAGTTTGGGAGATTTGTTCTGGACCTAGAGAAATAAGAGGGTTAGGTCTTTTGGATATCAAAATTCAAAGACTTACTTTTTGTGCCAAGTGGATCATATTTTCATAATAAACATTAGAGTCATATTTAATATGTTTTGCAACCACTTCAAGAACACAATTACATGATATATTTTAAGTTGCAATTTTTAGTTACAAACTAATAACCATAAATCATCATAAATTGACAACTTCCATCCAACCTTCATAATTGTGGTGGGTGGATTGCTCTCTATCACCTTGAATTTATCCAAAAGTGCTTTGATATACTTTATTTGTGTCATAAATATAATATAATTAGATTTCCAAAACTCTACACCTAAACGATAATGTAAGAAGCCTAAACCAATCATATCAAAAGCAGAAAATAAATCAAATCACTCAATAAAAGTATCACTCTTTCAGCAACATCATTTTTTACATATATATTTGGATCATAAATCCTTCTTCTAAATCCAGAATTTTGGAGGTGTTAAGAGACAGTCCTTCCATATGCCCCATTCGGCAGTGGTCTTAAAAATGGTTCCATGAAATATATTTATATTTTTTTGAAATTTCACAATTGTCACATATCCAATTGGCATAGTCACCCAAATTCTATGAAGCTTCACTTTTTGGGAAGTAAAGCTTTTAATAAAATGTCTTCTGCATAATGTAAGGAAACCTGACACATTTTGACCTAGCAGTTTTTGCAGCTTGTACTTCATTTTCTAAGCAGAATGGAGGGGGGCGCATTTCTCCATGTTTCAATCTATTCACTTTTCTTTGTTTTTGTTGTTTGTTTTTTTAGCGGGGAGGAAGGATGCCGAGGTTGCTGCTTTGTTTTTTCTTTTGTTGTTAGTCTCCTTATTCCTTTTGTCAGGGTGGGGAAATGGGGGCTGCTGCTTTATTTTTTCTTTTGTTTTTGGTCTCCTGACTCCTGCATGCTCTCTTTTCGATTGATGTTAGTACCTTTTTTTCCCTCATATCTTGTGGTGGATACAAAATTTATTGAAAACTAAAATTTATTGATTCAATTTATTTTTAGGAACTGCTATTGTTTATTGATTGGAAGATTATGTAGAGAGCCTAGTACCCAGACTCTCATTGACAGATCTTTCGGACTGTTTCCAAATTGAAGGCATATCTAATCCACATAATGAGTTCATAAACGACCAGCTTGAAACTTTTACGGGAGCTGATAGACCAACCAAGTTTTGGCTGCATCATAAACTCGGAAGGATAAATATATTTATTAAGTAAATGAAATAAAGATTTTATATATATTTAATTAAAAATATTTTTTAGGTTTTTCATACAAAGTAACATATTTATAATAAAATGGTGGTTGCTTGGGGGTATTTTAAGGGAAAGATTCATACCATCTTATTGAAATGACTTGTTAAAATATAATAATCTTTATCCATAAAGACTTCTACCAGGTTTTCGTTCCTCCATAAATTTTGTATAGTATTTATTAAATTGAGAAATTATACATTATGATTTGTTTTACTCACAGACTTCTCGATAACAATGGTCACAAAGTTCAGTTATATAACATTTTATATCTTCTCTTAGATTCATAGTTATGCCACTAAGCAAAAAAATTAAGTAATTATCATTCTTAAATTAAGTAGAAATAAAAGCTTACATCCCACATAACCTTATAATAATAGAAAGACTAAAAAAACTAGACACCCTCTCTAAAACCTTAGCGATGCAAAAATATTATCTCCCACTAACACTACAATGACAAGAATCACCATCACCTAATAACTTTGAGCAAAGATCACCGATAGCTTCCTTGATGCAATTGAAGCAAGATATCATATTGTAAAATAGATAGATAGATCTTTATCAAATTACCCCCTCATGCTTTTGGAATGATGTGGTGCAAAGAGTGGAGAAAAAAAATGGATATTGGATTACCATACCACTCTCCGTACTAGAAAATTTTGGGTCTTCTCTAAATTTTTAATTGTTAATTATGTCTATTACTTTTCTTGTTGGGCTCTTTCTAAAGATGTATATGCTAATATTATAACACTTCTTAGGGAATTTCTTAGGACCAACTCTAAAGGTTATAAAGTATTTCACAAGGTAACCTAGAAGATTTGTTGTAGACCTAGACAAATAGGAGGGTTAGGTCTTCTAGATATCAAAATTCAAGGTTCTACCCTTTGTGCCAAGTGGATCATCTGCAAGTTGGAAGGTGAGGAATCTTGAGGAAATATTCTTATAGTATGTATTACCTAAGCCTGCCCTATGGGGAAAAAGTTATGGAGTGGTTTAAAATTCCAATCTCTTCCACTCACACGAGTTTCTATAAAAAAACATCAACACTTTTTTTTGTTAAAACTGTTTAGTAAGCTTGGGAAATGCTTAAGCGTCATCTTAGATGGGATGGAGATGAATTCAAAACTGGTCTTTCTATAAATTTGCATTTTTTATGGTGGTCTCCAATTTTGACATGCTACAATGTTTCCTTTGCTTTGGCTCCTTGGGTTAAAAGTCTGCAGCTTTTCAAAAAGGGCATTAAAGTCACATCAAATATTTTTTGTAAGCACTCTAGGGACTGGATTACATAGTCTATTTTACTTGGTGAATTTTAGTTATAAGCTAATGACCATGAATCAATTATTGAATTCTACTTGGTAATTTCATATTTGATGTGCATCTACTATAGACACTAAATATGAATTATATAGCATCTTAGTATTGTATGCTTGGCAAGTACTTCTTATGGCTACACACTTTAGTTCTAAGACCTTTCTACTGCAGAAAGGCTCACATCCACTATATATAGTGCCTGTTACTTATCTCTTAGTCCAACCATATGTTATTATAATGATCAAGCCTTTTGAAATTCTCAAAATGCTATACATATGCTTATTATCATCCTTTGTATTTTTGAACCTAAACCTATTCTATACACTTGCGTCCCCATTGGATGCCTATGTTAACACTAGTGTCTTGTGGTGAACTAAGTGCCCAATACCCTAAAATCATCAAATTTTTAATTGTAACATATCCTAAAGGCCGACCTAAGTGCTTTAACATAACATATTTCTAATATATATATATATATATATATATATATATATATATATATATATATATATATATATCAACCCTCATTCATTCCTCACCTAACACAAACCTAAAAACTCACATAACAATTTATCAAAAGCACACAATCAAGCATTCAAGTGAAAAAAGATTCTCTATTCTTTCTTATTTCAATATCTTTCATAGGGACAACCCATCTACAAGTCTAAAGTACTAAAGGGGTATTCCATAAGGTATATTTATCAAGTTACAAGGTAGGTCACTCTATATACTTGTTTATCACATGTTGCATCTTGATACACACACAAGCCAATACATAAGAGAGAACTACATAAGTCTAAGGCCCTCTTTAAATTATTGCCTATGTAGGAAGTTCCTATTGATAGAGGGTCCTCCAGACAACTCGACAACATGCCCACTAACCCATTTTTTCTACCATCACCCCAAGGGTCTGAAATCTAGGGTTTGATCATCTAACACAGAGCAATAGTCTATATGTGAGATCTAAAAATGTTAGATTAAAGGCAATTAGAAATTTTGAAATTTACAAATGGTCGTACCCAAATATAATTGATATTTTATACTAGATATCTATGTCCAAGTAAAATAGTAGTGTCAATGCAATCATCCAGATCTAAAGCAAGGTTTCAAGGCCACATAATACAAATTTATAGAATATGATGATTGTTCTAAGATCTTGATCTAGTCCATGTCTAACTTGTTTCAACCCATATTTGTATGTGCACACTAAACTAACTAAGTACTCTTATTTTTTATTTATTTTAATATCAATCAATAGTTATACTTTATATTTTTATCATATCTCAGCATTTAATTTAGAATATTGTTTATTTGAGTTTATAAATTAATTCACATGTTATATATTTTTTTATCACCCTTGTACTTATTCATTTATAAGTTATTAACCCTTTTCTATATTGACCCATCTCAATTTAGGGTTAAACATTTTATAAACCTAACCTTTGGTCCCCAAAACCCTATATTTCAATCTATAATTTTTTTATTTTCTATTTTTGATTTTTGATTTATGATCTAACAAGATTTCAAAAGTTAAAAGTCATATTTCATTTTGTTACAAATATGTGCAACATGGATGTATTTATAGCCCATTTTGGGCTCCAATTTGTGATTATAATTTTAGTTTGTTATTATAATTACTTAATCAAACCAATCATTCAATGAAAAGGGCAAATTCATCAATATAATGAGAGGGATTTGAAATGAAAATAACACTTAATCTTTCTTCATAATTCCTTTTGTAATACTACAGAGCTATTATCTAGATACCAACATGCATGCTCTCAACCATTTACTCCACCTAGATCTTATTTGAGTGATAGTCACCATCATGTACCCATTATTCACCCACAGATTGTATTGGATTATGCATTACATGATGTCACATCTCAAAAAGGAAAAGGTGTCCAAACTAATCGACCACCTATTAATAAACAATAGGTTCACCCTATGCAAAAACTAATGATCAAATCTAAGGGATATGACCTTGTTGACCAAATAACATGCATGCCAAGATCTCAATCCTCATAATTCTAAAGCAATCCACTATATATAAGGATATCTTATATGAAATATTGGGTGATACCCAAGTTTCAAGTGATGTTGAACCATCTTACTTTGCAGATATCATGCAAGACCTCAAAAATATTGTAAAGCTCATTACCTTTGATATAATAGAATTACCATCCAAATATATTAATGACCAAGATTTTTATTTATTCATACAAGTGATTAGGCATAAAAAATGAATCAAAATGATGCTTATTGATAATGCATCAAGCCTAAACATTTGTAGCATAAATTTCCTAACCACCTTGGGTATTAGCACTAATCTTCTTCAAAAATTAGTTATACATATCAAGGGATTTGATAATTCACATAGCCCTCCAATTGCCCAAATAACATTGGATGTGACATTGGGGCCAAAAATGGTTCCAACTACTTTTCAAATAATGTCTCAGTCATTACATTATAATTTTATTTTGATTAGACATTAGACACATACAATAGAGGTCATCCAATCTACATTACATCAATGTATAAAATTCATACATAATGGTACCTTATTTTCAATGCCTACTGGTGATGAATATTTTAAATTTTGAAAAATGATACATTCTGATACATAACCCCTATTCCTTTTATTGTCTCCTCATAACCATAGAGTCTTATTTTATATACACATAACATTACAAATCATATAGCGTTAGATATTACACTTATACATGCTCCTGGGTAGTACCACCAATTTATTACATTAGGTTCTCAGTGGGGAGATACCTATGAGCATCCTTTGGATGAGATCTTAGGATAGTCTTTTCCTTTTACATATCCCAAAATACCAAAAAATAAAAAAATTGAAAATTCAAGAATATTTTCAACTTTTACATGTTTTATTAGCTTCTTGAAATCTATGTTGTTAGTTCCATGTTGGTAGATATTATATTATTTCTTTCTATATACACACCTATGTTTCCCATAGCTTTTGATTCTGATACAAGCATATCCAAACACTTGATCTATGCAATTTTAGATGTTGGGCCTTCCTTCTACTCATGCCATTTAGACATTGGTGGCATCCACTTCTTTGATCATGATACATCTAGGCTATATACTTCGATGATCATTTTTCATTATCAAGTTTAAATTCATATACTTACAAATGTCTTTGTCCATGTTTATATCTTTTACAATGTAATTGATATGCTATGTTTTTTTTTTTTTTTTTTGCTAACACATATATTTAGGGACTAGTATGATATGTTTATGTTGATTGATTATTGTTCCATGTTCTCCATTTATGCACTTCCTTGACTATCTTGTCTTGAATTGTAATGATTGTTTGAGCATTTAAATTTAATTCATTGATTTTGTTCCCCATACCTATGTTTGCCTATTGTGACATTTGCATATGTCACATAGTTTGTTGTATGTTGAAATTTAAATCTATCATTTCTATGCTTTGTGGACATTTGACTAAGTCATGTCTCTTCAATTGCTCAGCATTTGAACATACCCCTTGTTTGAGGCATCATTAGACCATTATATTTTGATTTATCTTATATGTTTTCTTAATTGTTTGTTGAACTTATACTATTACTATCTATACATTTATATGATTTTCATCATGTATCTTAAGATTTTATGTGATCATATACTATGTACCTCATTGCTATATCTACCTATATATGCTACTCCTATATGCTACGTGATTCATACATAAATTATATAGTTATCTAATTCTTTTGAGGTAAGGTAACTACTAGTTGCTACTTTAACTCACCTTTAAAAGGGGGCATATCAGTGGGGGAATGTCATAAAGGCATGGCTCTCACACCTTCATAGTTTTAAGTTGCAGTGAGAGCATGTTAAAAAGGCATGATTTCCTCACTTATTCTAAATTTAAAAAAATTATATTATGGCAAGGGAAAGTCATGGGAACATGTATTCCACACTTTTTTTTTTTTTTTTAAATTATCCAAATTTCATAATCATATGATTCAAATTCACAATTGTGGAAACATTTTATACATTTGTACCATTATTATACTACAATTTTTTATTGAAAATTTTATGAGGCACATATGCCATGAAAAATATCACCTTAAATTGTAAAATCAAATCAAATTTTAGATTTTAAATACTTCTATGGATTTTAGCCTACACCAATATAGGTTTTTATAGACTACTATTAAGCCAATTTACTGTAGTAGTTGGTTCACTTTTGGCAAAATTGAGGTGATTACATCACTTAATCTTACATAAATTATATAGTTATCTAATACTTTTGAGGTAAGGTAAATATCAATTTCTACTTTCCCTCACATTAAGAAGAGGGGCATATCAGTGGGGGAATGTCATAGAGGCATGGCTCTCACACCTTCATAGTTTCATATTGTAGTGGCGACGTGTTAAAAAGGAATGACTTCCTAACTTATTATGGATTCAATATTTTCATATTATAGTGAGGGAAATTCATGGGAAAATGTGTTTCACACATTAAAAAAAATTAAATTGACCAAATTGCATAATTATATGATTCAGATTCACAATTGTGAAAACATTCTATACATTAGAACCATTATTATACCAAGGTTTTAGATTGAGAAAATTATGAGGTGCATATGATATTCAAAATATCACCTTAAATTATAAAATCAAATCAACTTTTAGATGTTAAATACTTATATGGACTTTAGCCTACACTAGTATGGAATTTTATAGACTATTATTGAGCCAATCTACTGCAGTAGTTGGTTCGCTTTTAGAAATGTTGAGGTGATTACATCACTTAATAATACCATGTTTATAGGATGGAGTGATCAAATCATCCACCCACACCATTTTTATAGTGTGATTTGTCTTGGATCTCTCATACTTACTAGGTTATAAATATGATTGGGTTGCACGGTTTCAGAGTTAATCTCAACTATTAGGTGGAAACTCATATTTTATCAAAGGTTGGGGGAAAGTTTCCCTCCAATATTTGTATATATTTCCACTTGCATTTTTTACTATTATCCTAATCTCATATTCAAAGCTTCATAATAAAACATCTCTTCAGATCAAATTTCCAAAAGACAAGATGGTTATATTAATACACAAGTGTACTCCAAACCTTGCTCTCTTTTTTCAAGCATTTCAAATTATTTAAATTCCAAATTATATGAATTGATTATATATTATAACATGATCTTGATTATAAGTTAGAGACCAACAAACCATGCAAGTAAGACACATGCAAAGACAAGGTGTGTTAGACACACCCAGTTATGCATTATGTTTCCTTTAAACTATCAATTTCATTACTAGATTAAATGAATGGGGGAAATGTAGACGTGCTATATCTTAATTATATTAGACCTCAATCTTATACACTTGACAAGTAATCCTCATAGCTATATCCTTCAGTTCTAATACCTTCCTAGTACTAAAAGGCTCACATATGTTATCTCTTATTCCTATCGCTTATCTCTCAGTCTGACCATATGTTATTTTCAGGTCTTTTATACTTCTCAAAATGCTATAAGCCTAATTATTATCATCCTTTGCAAGTTTAGAACATGTACCTATTTTCTAAATTCTTAAACACTTGTGTTTCAGTGAAACACTAAGTTGATGCTAGTGTCATGTGTTAAACTAAGTGTTTAGTACAATAAAGTCATCAAATTTATAAATGAAACATATCCTAAAGGTCAACCTAAGTGATTTAATGTGAGATATTTCCATATATATATATATATATATATATATATATATATATATATATATATATATATATATATATATATATATATATATATATATATATATATATATATATATATATATATATATCTCACCTAGTACATACTTAACAACTCACAAGGCAACTTACAGAGCTTCCCTCAAATATCAGTCAAATATTCAAGAGAGAAGAGCTTCCCTATTCTTTCCTATTTCAATATCAATCATAGGGACATACCATCTACATTTATGGATGACATTGATTGGGCATATCTAACTTGACACAGTAGAACTCTTCTCACGAGTCATTCAATCCAATCTTCCCCATTTCCCTAGTTTTAACATTGACCAGTGGCTTCACCTTCTTGTGATCTTAGAGATTAAAGGACCTTGGAACTCTATTTATGCACGGCTCAATGAACTTAACAAACATCATGACATTATTGAAGTCATTTAGTCCTATCACAAAAACCCATTACCTCCACCTTTTCCAAATTCTATGCCACCCAACAACCAACCCAATCTATAACATATCCATTATATACGCTGCCTCAACATGATCTCGAAAAGTCAAATACATAATTTAATATGTTATTCACATGTACACAAACCTCTCCTTCACCAATAACTTGATTTGAAACCTAAATTCAAAAAAAAAATGATATAAGCTTTCAAGCTTATATTTCTAAGCAAGCTTTAAATGGGACCCACTCAAATTAATTTTGACTTCTTTTAGGAAGCTTTCAACACCGTGCATAATTTTTAGATGATAATTTCATCTTTCAATGCCATGTTACATTTTAAAAACCCTAGTGGTGGTAGAAGCATGCCCAGAAATCAAATAAGTGCCTTGTTTCCTCCTCAGACATGATGTCGACATATTCGTCGCAGGTTTGAATGGTTTTTAATGCCGCGGGTAAGTATTTCAATGCCTAGCTCTGAATTTATTGCTTTTGCCGAGAAATAAATCCCGCAGTCTCCTCCTGCAATGGTCAGGCAGAGCTTTCAATATAGCTGAAAATATAGCTATGTCAATACTTTTGGCAGATTCTCATGTTAGTTTCCAAATAAATAAATAATAATTAAAGGTGTCAAAGTCACATTAAAAGTGCCCTTTTTAAAATTCCAGGCCATGTCAATGCCCAATAGCGCCTTTTGGAGAGATAAAAGGATTTCAGTAGTTTTCAAATATTTGGCTTCTTCGCCAATAAACAGTTCCAATGCTTTCCTCTTAGGCTGCTTCACCGATCAATGGAAGAAATCAATATTTCCAACACCTCTCCAAGTTAAGATAAATCTAAAAATATTTTTTCTTTAAATTATTTAGGAAATGACAAAAGGTTTCAAATAAAATTTTATCATTTAGGAAATAACAAAAGGTTTCAAATAAAATTTTATCATAAAAAATGAAAATCATGAGGGAACTCTCTTTCACTATTGTATGTTTATTAAATATTTATGTCACATCCATGGCTTCAGTTTTTTTGAAGATTTATCTGGTACCATTAGCTCCAATATGAATATTAAGAAAATTATAAGTTAAAACATGGAAAAATTTATATATTTATTTCATAAAAAAAGTTTGCATAAAAGTTTAAGTAAATATATGTTATTATAATAATTTTTCATCTTAAAAATTATATAAGCTTGTTTATATTAAACAAGAAAGCCATTTAATTTTTTTTAAGAGCTCAACCACTCATAACACAACTAATCATTAACATTATTAATATAATTAATTAATGATTATCATTAATTACTACTTAATATTAACATAAAATTACATTATATTGATTTATTTATTAAATAAAATGTCTTATTAAGAGAAACATGTCTTATACAATAACTAAAAATTAATAACAATGTAATTTGGATCATGACACAATAAAAGAAAAGGCTATTCCATAAAATAATGCGCTAGGTATAGGTGTTATGGCACATGTAAAACCTAAGATGGTAAGTAATATCTTAGAATGTGAACCAAAAAAATATGTTGGAATGATATGTACTATGAAGATGGATGAAACATAGGTTAATAAAGGAGTGATAAATTCAAAAAACAAAGGGAATAATACCCAAATATAAAGAATGGAGTATGAAAACTTAAAGGTAAAAAGAACCAAAATTTATCTTTTAATTGAAAGATCATTAAATATATAATACAAACTAATTAGGAATATAAATGGACAGACTTCAAACTCTAAAAGATTCTTCAAAAAAAAATTATAATGAATTATGTTGAATAAAAAAAGTAATTATTTAATTATACACCAAAAATAAATCAAGTGGCTAGAAACCTCCTTTAATAATATAAACTAATCCATAAAAAAATGATAACTTTTTGTGCGAGAACAAATGACCCTTGAATTTCCTAAGTATTTCAAGATTGATGTCATCACAGGGATATTTACGAGCAAGGAAAATAAAAATAGTGTCAAAGGAATGTTAATGGAATATTACACAATTTTTTACTAAGTATTTAGCATCAGGGAATAAATCCAAAGGTAACACCAACACCCAATGTTGAATTATAAAAATAAGTATTGAGCCAAGTGTTAATTTCTATAACCCAGCAACAACAGATTAATTCCACAATAAATTCATAGACATAAATCTTATTTATAATGATTAATACAACTAGGTTAATTAACAACTAATAATAGCGGAAACAAAACAATAACAATAAGCCAATACAAAAAGACAATAACACAGATATACCCAGGAAACCCCAATGCAGGGAAAAACCTGCAAATGTTGGATCTTCGATTCAGCCTAACAACAAACTTTTCTTTCGAAAAAATACAATGTGCCAAGTTTGCTACATCAATCTTACTTTTATTGGAGAGCCTAGTTGATTTACTTAGCGTGCAAGAAAAAGAAACTTTCCTTACTTTCTTTGACTTTTCCTTTTTTTTTTTTTTTACACATAAAATCACTCTAGGATTTATCTTATCCTTACAAACCCAGAAACATTCTATTTAAAGAATAGAAACTACTGTTGTTGAAAATCCAACTCAAATTGTTTTAAAGCATATCTAATCTTGAGTTGCTTTAAAACAATTCCACATTCCACCTTTCAAGCTACAAAAATCAACACTCCCTCTTAGCGAGGAAGGTGTTCTGCACCACACCCAACTTGTCCCTGAAGAATTAAAACTTGCTCTTCATCAATGCCTTCGTCAAGATATCTGCAATTTGTTTATCCATAGGAATGTAATTGAGCTTCATTATCCCCTTCTCTACACAATCTCTGATGAAGTGATACTTGATCTCAATGTGATTTGACTTGTCATGAAACACTGGATTCTCAGAGAGTTTGATACAACTCTGATTATCACAATAAATGACTATAGGATCCAGCTCCTAATTAAAGAGCCCAGCTAGAAGTTTTCAAAGCTAGATAGCCTCACATGTAGCCATATTGGCTACCATATACTCAGCCTCTGTAGAACTTAGTGCAACTAACTTCTATTTCCTGTTGTACCAAGAGACTGCTCATGATCCCAAATTGAAACTACACCCTGAAGTGCTCTTTCGATCAGCTGTACTGCTTGCCCAATCTACATCAGTAAACCCCTTGAGCTTCACTCCATCTTGCTGAACATACTTCAACCCATAATCAACTGTGCCTTGGAGATATCTCAAAACATGCTTCACAGCTATCCAGTGAACACATTTAGGTTCCACCATAAACTGACTGAGTGAGTTCATTGCAAAACAAATGTCTAGCCTGGTGTTGACCAGATACATAAGAGAGCCTATCAACTGTCTGTATAAAGTAGGTTCCACTACCTCTAATCTAGAAGCATCAATCTTCTTCGAATTGGTCACAAGTGGCGTTGACATAGGCTTACAGTTTTCCATCCTGAATCACATCAAGATATCAATTAAGTACTTCCCTTGTCCAAGGAAGATTTCTCCCTCTTTCTACCACAACTCCAATCCCAGAAAGTAGTGCATCAACCCTGAGTCCTTCATCTCAAACTCTCCTGCAAGATCCCACTTGCAGTGTGCTATGAGTTCCTCTGACCCTGTGAGAAATAGATCATCAACATATAACAATAATATGAGAAGTTTACCCTTCACCTGAACATAGTACAGGTTTGAATCTACGTCACTCTTGATGAAGCCCACACTCTGTAAGTAACTATCAATACATGAATACCACGCCCTAGGAGCCTACTTGAGTCCATACAGTGCTCTTTTCAACCTGCATACATGAGAATCCTTCTCATGTGCTTCAAACCCTTCTAGTTGCTCTATGTAAATCTCTTCCTCAATCACCTCGTTGAGGAAGGCCGTCTTTACATCCATCTGATGAATCCTCTAACCCATCTGTGCTGCTATAGAAATGATAGCTCTTATGGATGAGTACCTGGCTACTGGAGCAAAAGTCTCATCATAGTTGACTCCTTCCTTCTGTGAAAACCCCTTAGCCACAAACCGAGATTTGAACTTTTCCACACTACCATCTGTAGCATGCTTAATCTTATACAGTCATCTCGAGCCCACCATAGACTTATCTTCTGGTCTTGGTACTACCTCCCACACACTATTATTCATGATGGAAGAATACTCTTCCACCATGGCATCTCTCCATACTTGGTGTTTGGATGCCTCCTAAAAGCTGGAAGGCTCTACTTCAATTAATTCACTCATAAGTGCCACATAATCTGAATAATGTCTAGGATCCCTTCTTTATTTGACTGAATCTTGAGGATCACCTACATATTCTTGAGCCTCTCTTAATGTTTGCTCAGCTGCCCTATTTCTCCTCTTCTCACTAATAGGAATCTAAGGCTGAGGAATTATTTGTTCCTCTATCTGATCATCCTGCTTGTTCTGCTCTACAGCTTGCGCGACTAAAGTTTGAGGAATTTGTGCTACATCAACTATGGATGTTTGTTCCTCCTCATTCATCAAGTTAATTGACTTCTGAAGATCCCTCTCTTCCTCAAACTTCACATCTCTACGAACTACTATTTTCTTGAGAGCAAGAATATAAACCCGATAAGCCTTAGAAGTTTCACTGTACCCAACAAGGATACCCTTCTCTGCAGTAGGTTCCAACTTGGTTCTCTTCTCATCAGGAATGTGACAATACACAAGACATCCAAAGATGCGAATGTGCCCCAAATCTAGTTTCTTACCAGTGAACACCTCTTTTGGAGTCAATTTGCCCAACACTTTGTGAGGGCTCCTATTCTACAAATACATAGTTGTGTTGCAAGCTTCTACCCATAAGAACCAAGGCAGATCCTGATCATGAAGCATGGCCTTGGCTACTCCAATGATAGCTCTATTCTTTTGTTTAGCAACCCCATTCTATTGAGGGTTGTATGGAACTATCAACTCTTTCTTGATACCTTCCTGAGCACAAAAATCTTTGAAGGCATTCGAGGTATACTCACCTCCATTATCAAACCTTAGTATCTTGATCTTCTTCCCAGTTTGGTTCTCCATGAGAGCCTTAAACTCTTTGAACCTATTGAAGACCTCATCTTTATTCTTCATGAAATATATCCACATCTTCTTGGAGAAATCATTAATGAAGGTAACATAATACTCATATCTATTCAAGGATGTTGTTGACATAGGTCCACACACATCTGAGTGTACGAGATCCAAAATCCCTTCGGATCTAGTGTTGTTGCTTGGAAAATTGGTTTTAGCATATTTCCCAAGAGCACAACCCTTGCACACCTCATTCTATTTTGTCTTCATCTTAGGCAACCCCATCACTATTTCCTTAAGAATATTAAGTGCTCCATGGTGAAGGTGAGCCATCCTCCTGTGCCACAATTCTCCTATCCCTTTACAGCTACTAACCAATGCATGTGATGGCTCAAACTGTAACTGAAACAAGCTGCCATACCTGACACCAATCACTTTTACAATCTTGGAATCTTTGGGACAAATATAGACTTTTCCCCTCTCAAAGGTCATGATGTAATCCTTGTCTTCCAAGGCAGAAATTGAGATTAAATTCTTTGGCATGCCAGGGACATACAACACATCATCCACCAACAAAGGTTTGCTAGACTCCCTCTGAAACTTGACGGTGCCAATACCAGTTACATGGTACTTGGCATTATCTCTGAGCTCAATATAGAAATCCAGCTTCTTCTCCTCCAACTTGGTGAAACATTCTTTGACTCCCGTCATGTGGTGAGAAGCCCCACTATCAATATACCATACTCTGTTGGCATTTGAACTTGAGAGATAGACAATGAGTGAAAACTCATTCTCAAATTTTGATGCAAACTCATCCACCTCTGCTGTAGCAGCAAATTGCTTCTTTTGCTTGTCCTTATTTTTCTTATTCAGACATTGATTGGCATAGTGACCCATCTGATGGCAGCAAAAACATTTAATCTTGCTCAGATCTTTCTTCTTCCCACTCTTGGAATAAGAACCTTCCGATTGCTCTTTATTGGACTTCTTCTTACCCTTGCTTGCAAGAGTAAGATTTTATTCATCTTGACCCTTCTTTGTCTGATCTCCCTGATGAGCACCTTCACGGATCTCCTCCTAAACAAAATCATCCCAAAGTCTTTCCCAATCAGGTAACCAATCTCTGCCAACAACACACTTGACCAACACTTCCCAGTGCTTTGAAAAACCATTCAAGGCTATACGCACCAACTCATCTTCTATAATCATCTCTCCAATAGCAGCAAGCTCATCCTTGACCTATGTTAGCTTGGACAAGTAAGAGGTCACACTCTCACCTTTGGACATCTTGGTATTATGCAATTTGTCCTTGAGCATCATCTTACGACTCTGATAGTCGCTCTGATAAAGTTTTGTGAGCAAATCCCACATCTCCTTGGTGGTGTCTTTCCCCGATAAATGAGGAATTAAATGATCTCTTACTCCATCCAGGATAATCCTCTGAGCCTTGGCCTCTTTAACTTCATGTGAATCTAAGGCAACAGGATCATTTGTTGGTGGAGTCACTTTTGTGCTAGCATAGATCCACAGCCTATTCTCCTTGAGAACAAATGTAATATGAACCTTCCACTGCAAGAAGTTAGACACACCCTTGAGCCTATCTAATCTTGAGTTGCTTTAAAACAATTCCACATTCCACCTTTCGAGATACAAAAATCAACACCAAGGTCTAATAGGTTTTTCACCAAGAAGAAAGAAGGGTGAGCACCAACAAATGAGGATTTAAAGAGCCAATAACAAGAAAAGAGGTGGATGCAATTTGGGAAGTATCTAAACTACGTTGGACATTGGGGAAAGTGTTGAACTTTTACCATGGATATAAGGTAATACATACATAGAAAGAATCACATACGAAACATGCGCCATGATACTTAGAACCACCTCATGACTTACATGATCCACTCACCACTTTGACATTTTTTCTTTCTTTTTATCATATGCATAGAATGAATGGAAGGAAAATGTGTGAAACAAGCAAATGATTTATGTGTATTCTTTTGATTAACAATATGGATGTTATAAAGTGATTTCGTCCAATTATATGGTTAGAAAAATCAATTATATGGTTACAACCATATCAACATATAATATATTCAATGTTTTTTTAATGATTAAATTAAAAACAATTTTAAATTTGACTTAAAATTTTATAGAGAGAGTAGGATCAAAAGGTTTAATCATTATGTTAGTAGTTTTCTCTTGAATATCACAATTTAAAGAAACTTGTTTCAACATTAATCAATAATTGAATGTAGAGAAAATGAGCCTTGACATATTTTATTTTAGTATCTAATATATTGAACTCTTGAATAACTTCAAAATACCGTGATTTTCATAATAAAGTCTATGTAAGATAGAACTATTAGTTGTATTGTTAGTTGCCTTGTATTCCAATTCAATGAAATAAAAATAAAATCTATATTAAAATCTTATTTTCCATGGAAATATGTATTAAATTTAAGAGATGATGTAACTAATTATTGACCTCTTAGTAATAATTGAACCCATCTAATTAGAATCTTTAAATTCAAACAACATAAAATCTTCTAACATTTGATATAATATTTCATATTCAAGTGTTCATTTACTACATACATACATGCATACATATATATTCCACTTGTCTAAATTTGGTTATGATAAAAACTGAGAAATGTAATTAAAAATTCAACATATATCTAATCAAGTGGATGTATCATAGATCAAATCTCCCACCAACTATCTATAGAGTGATTCATCAACTAGTATTGAATTATCACAGGTTGGCAACTTCAGCCCAACCTCTAGAGGTGTAATAGATGCATTGCCCTTTGTCACCCTGAATTTATCCAAGAATGCTTTGGCATATTTTATTTTTGTTTTGAATATAGTGTGATTAAATTTCAAAAAATATACACCTAAACGATAATGTAGGAGGCCTAATTTAGTCATATAAAAATTAAAAAATAATTAAGATCACTTGATGAATTATCATGGCCCCATTGTGAGTGTTGGAATATCATTAAGATGAACATAAGTATCATTTTGTCATCACCATCGCTTATCACATAGATATTTAGATCATAAATTCTTCTTCTAAATGCACAATCTTGGAACTATTCATAAATTTTAATGTACTAGAATCTTCGATCATATAAAATTCCAAAGCCTATAAGCCTAGTACCCAAAATCCTTTAGATTTTACCATGTAAACTTCCTCATCCAAATCTTTATTTAAAAAGGCACTCTTCACATCTATTTGATATACATTCCAATCAAACTAGGTAGTTATAAAAAGAATGAACCATAAATTGATCATCTCAATATTATTATCAAAAGTCTCCTCATAATTTATTCTTTTATGGTACAAGTAACCCTTAAAAATAATATAGTATTGTACTTTTTCAAAGTATCATATGCTTTACATTTTACCTTATAAACCCATTGGCATCTGATGGCTCTTTATCAAGGGAAAACCCTCTAATTCTTAGTTTTGATTCTTCATCAAGGCATCATACACTAGTAAA
The DNA here is from genome assembly GCA_037957365.1 of Torreya grandis. Taxonomy (NCBI): domain Eukaryota; kingdom Viridiplantae; phylum Streptophyta; class Pinopsida; order Cupressales; family Taxaceae; genus Torreya; species Torreya grandis. The sequence continues at coordinate 4,726,379 of JARHVA010000227.1, read as the reverse complement.
TTTGAGGAAATAGTATCTAAATAATTATTTTTTTCCATTTTTCAAACAACTTAATATATAATGTATCAAAAATATTTTATGATGTAATTTGTATCATTAATTTGATAAATCTAAAAAATATGAAAAATGTTAAATTTTTTAGACATTTTATCGATGATGAAAAATAGCATCAATATTTATTTGCATTTGGTTACCCGTCATTTGAAATTTTTGATTTTTAAATATCCTCTAAAAAAATACTTAAACATTGACACAAATATTTATACAATTACCTCAATGGTTGTGCGAGACACTATGCTTAAGCCCCCAATGCGGAAAATTAAATTGAAAAACATGTTTCTTTTAATTATAAATAAAACACACAAATACGAATAAAGGAAACTCTTTTTTGTGAGAGAATCTTTTTATTTTTATATAGATTATTACAAAATAGAAGATGTATATGATCTCATCAATCATAGATATGTTTTTTATTTTCATATTTAATAATCTTTCATAATTATATAATATTATATTTTAATGATAAAAATAAGAAAAAATGTCACTAATATTAAATCATATTATCTTAAAAATTAAAACATTGATTTGAGAATTTAATTTTTAATAAAAATATTATATGATTTCTTAAATAAAAAAATCACGCTCCCGTTACGTTACTGCTTCTGAATATGATAACTTCTTGTCTAAATTATTTAGACCCTAATATTAGATACGCTAAAGAAGATTTAAAACTGTCAAACATTAATTACAATTTATTCTTAAATGTACAAATTTTATGCGAAATTCCATACTTTCTCTCAGGGACAGTCCTTCCATGTGGTCTTAAAAATGATTCCATGAAACATAAATTTTATTTTCAGTAAATTTCATAATTATCATATTTCAACTTGGCGTAAAGTCACCCAAATTTCACAATTGTGATATTTCCACTTGGCATAAAGTCACCCAATTTCATCACGAGCGGTTGCTTCTCTTTTTTATGGTCAGTAAACCTTTTTCCTAAGCAGGATGTTAATCTGTTCACTTTTCTTTGTTTTTCCTTTTTGTTTTCATTTTTTTGGGGGGTCGCAGATACAAAATTTGTTGAAAACTAAATTTCATTGATTAAATTTAATTTTAGGTACTGCTATTGTTTATTGATTGGCAGATTATGTAGAGAGCCTAGTACCCAGACACTCATTGACAGATATTCCGGACAATTTCCAATTGAAGGCATATCTGATCCACATTATGAGTTCATAAACGGCCAGCTTGAAAGCCTTTGCAGAGCCAAATGGGATATCTGAGCCATGGAAACCTATTAACACTTTCGAAAGCCTAGAGATTGAAGCCATGGAAGCCTTGACGGTATGGTATATTTTATGTTTGGTTCTTTACAGATCACAGGTTTGAATCATTACCTGATATTAGAGCTTGCCCAGCTCCGTGGCCAGAGGAGAACCATTGCCTGGCAATGGCTACAAATCCAAGCTCCAGACGGTGTAATGTACATAAAATCAGAGCTGGCTTAAGGAATAGAGGTAAGCCAACAACTATTTCTATGCAATAAAATCCGGTCCATTAATCAAAATAAAGGGCATTGACAGTTTTGGCATGAGGAATAATGGCAGAAGAATGCTGGTTTAATGTCACTGTAACGCCCTTCTGTGCGAGAATTTTTAAGTCATTTTGGTTATTGAGCGTCATTGGAATTAAAATAATAAACAGTGGATTCGTTCATATTCAAGATTTACGGATAAAAATGAAAGATAAATAAATAAACCAATAAAAATTGGTTCAGTGGATTTGTTTTGGTGTCCCCTGGTCTCTCATAACAAAACCACTGAATGAAAAAAACAATTAATTTATTTATTTATTATTTGAGCTGATAGACAAAACAAGTTTTGCCTACATCATAAACTGGCAAGAATAAATATATTTATTAAATAAATGAATTAACAATTATATATGATTTTAATTAACAATGTTTTTTAGATTTTCCATATACAGTAACAGATTTATACTTAAATGGTGGTTAGCTTGAGGCTATTTTAAGGGGAAGATACAATATTAATTTAAGGGTACGTTGAAGTAGTCAACGATCGCATACTTCACATTTTTTATAATTTTAATGATTTGTCAAAATATAATATTTTTTATTTATAAGAATTGGCATAATTTTTATTTTTATTTTTATTTTTATTTTTATTTTTATTTTACTTTTATTATTATTATTTATATATTATGATTTTTTTTCCATTAGTTTTGTATCATTTTATATCTTCTTTTAATTCTATAATTGAACAAAAAATGAGGAAATTGTCACTCATAAATTTTAAGTAAAAATAAAACCTTACATCCCGCATAACTTTATAATAGAAAGATTTAAAAAATCACAGAGACGTCCTCATTAAAACCTTAGTGATGCATAAATGTGTAAATACATCATCTCCCACAAGCACCATAATGACGAGAACCACCATCCCCTGATGACTTTGAGCAGAGTTCGCATATAGATTCCTCAATGCAATTCAAAAAAGTTAGCATATTGTAGAATAGATAAATAAATCTAAGTCAAATTGCATTACGCATTCACCCCTCAAACCTTTGAAACTATGTGGTGTAAAGAGTGGAGAGAAAAAGTGGGTGTTTGGTTAACAAATTGCTCTTCCTAATCTAAATTATTTATTGATACCCATGTCTATTACTCTTCTTTTTGGGCTCCTTCAAAGGTTGCTTATGCTAAGCTTAAAAGACTTCTCAAGGATTTTATTTTTGCCAACTCAAAAGGTTCTAAAGAGTTTCACAAGGTAGCATGGGAGGTTTGTTGCAGACCCAAAGATATAGGATGGTTAGGTCTTTTGGATATAAAAATTCAAGTCCCTATCCTTTGTTCCAAGTGGATCATCTACACGTTCGAAGGTTAATAACCTTGAAAATTCTTTTTAGGAATTGTATTACTCAAGTCTACCTTATAGGGAAAAATTTTTGGAATGGTTTAAATATCCAATCTCTTTTTCTCACACAAGTTATTGTGAAAACTGTCGGCAATTTTATTGCTAAGAGTATTTCTAAAGCTTGAGAAATTCTTAATCCTCATCTAAGATAACTTTAGAAGTGATTTTTCTATAAATTTGTATTCTCTATGGTGATCTTTAGTTCTAGCATACTATGGTGTTTCCTTTGCTTTGGTCCCTTGGGTTAAAAGTCTATAGCGTTTCAAAAACAGGATTAAAGTCATAACTTATATATTTGTAAGCACTCCAAGGCCTACATTACATGGTTTATTTTATGTGTCAAATTTCAATTACAAGATAATGGCCATGAATCAATTATGGAAGTGTTAATTCCCATATTTGATGTGTATTTGCATAAAATTGGGATTCAATCATCTTTTAGATGGTGGACAAATTGGAAATGGCTTGTTTAGACCCCTTTCCACCTATACAAAACCTTTTTAGGTTACCATCTCATGTCTCATTAATTCTCATTAATAATTTAACTCATGTGATTATGCAAACATAAGTATTACAGAGTTTGGGTTGCCATTAGTAAGCCCAAACAAGCTCGCTTCCTTTGGTGCATCATTTACCAAGGTCTCCCAATTGGAAGCCATTTGGTTCATTTAGGCATGCCTCATTATTTACGTATAATTTTCCAACACTAGAACTTTTAAAATATACTTTTGGTTCTAAAAGCATGCTCAGTCTACCTAGTTATGGATACATACCTTCTTTCAGCGAGTTCATCCAAAAATGCTTACTTGAAAGATGTTGTTAGGGGACTCAACCATGATCTGTATAAAATATACACAAATTTGTCATACTCTTCAATATAATATTTTGTTTCTTTTATTAAAATAAATAAATAATGCAAATTTCATTCATAATATGATGGAAGAGTCTTTTTTTACTAAAAGAGTCTAAGTGGTCTATAATGTTATGTTACAAATCCAAGTGTAGGTGGAAAAGGTTCAGCTAGAGATGAAACACCTCTAGATTCTATTGGATCAGTGGGTGAGTGCATCGTGAACTATTAGTTGAGTCCGTCTAGAATCCCCTCACCACTGGCCTTCACCTTGAAGCCATAACTTTGGTAATAGATGAAAGCCCCATTCTTGATTCATTTGTTGTAATGGCTCCTCAAGTTGTTTTTTTATCATTGGATCGCATTTCATGTGGTGGTTATGGTGGTGGTTTTAATCATATAGACGCTTCTGATTTGGGGTGCCTTGATAGGGGAAGTTCCCTCACTTTGTTCCTGCCATTTCCACCGCTATGTAAGATAATAATATGAAATAAACAAAGAAAAGGGGAATGATGGTTGGGATCCTTCCTTGACATTTTAGACCCTCTTATTAGAAGTGGCAAAAATGGATAGATGCCCAAAAGTCTTCCTTCTTATAAAATGGTTATAGTGAAGTGAGGGAAATATCACACTTAAACATCACATGTTAAAAACTGAATGAGAATTCTTATCTTTAAAGTGCTTTAAGTCATACATCCTACAAAGGATCATGGATTCCCTTAAAGGAAACATGTCAAAACTTCTGAGTACCTAATAAATGATTAATCTTTTTGATTGCATTATTGGTACCTTTTTATTTATTTAATGATGATGTTGTGTTTTGATAGAGAATGCATGAAAAAATAAAAAAGTGTGTCACCCTAGTGATGGAGGGTTAAGAGCTATAAATGCAAGTGGTGCCAACGAAGGGAGTGTAGAGAGGATTACAAAGCAAGTTAGTCAAGCATTAATCCATAAACAATGAAACATGCATAAATAACTAACTAACTAAGCCTATCTATTTCTATGGAAATTACAAAGGATAGCAAGAAACAAATGAAATAAAGCAACACCATATTACCTTCCTAAATGGATTCACCATACCCATGTGGCTCAAAAATATGTTCTCTCTTGATCAAGCATCCTTTTCTTTGTCAAAAATGGTGGTAAGCTCCTCCAATGCCTCAAGAACACTCCATAAAACCTAGGCTCTTGATTGTAAACCACTAAACTAGTCTATCAATGAAGCTTTGTGGAAACAATTTAGCATTATAAATTTACAATGTTCAATTTTTGAAGATATTTGAGCATAATAACCTTGCACCAAAATAGCTTAGAAATGATGTCCATGGCCTCTCTATTTATAGAGTTTTGAGATTGGTTAGGATCAACCATAACCATCCATCTCAAGATTGAGATGTGTGGCCATGGAAAATCCTAATATCTTGAATTAAATCCATAATTATCCTCAAGATAAATGAGCATTAAAGAGGCATGAGAGGCATTAACTAGGCATGGGTGACCCATAATCCTGATATTTTATGTAATTATGGCTTGATGGATGCCACCCCATAGATGATGTCACTAGGTGATGTAGATAATAAGAATCAATTTTCAAAAATAAATACTCAAGAACTCTCATGGAAAATTCACTTAAGCTCTTGATTTGCATTAACTAGCCTCAAACAAGTTTAATCAACATTTGTGCAATTTATTTGAAAATTGGCCCTCAATTAATCAAAATGGTTAGAAAGTCATATTACTAGGTTGTAATTTGACTGAAGAGGATTTAGAAAGTGACATTAGATGCATTGGAATTGTATTCCCATTTAGGATGTTTCCATCAACAAATAACAAAGGTACATGATGTATACCAATGAATTAGAAGAAAAAAGTGATCCAAAGCACTAAATGGAAAAATGGTCATTTTGACTCAAAATGATCTGATCAAAGTTAGCTGGCCCATAAAATAAATTGCCCTATTTAGGAATACTTTGACCTAAACTGGCACTTGTAAGTGATAAGTTCAAACCATTTAATACTTTTTATATATTTTGACCTAAAATGTGCATTTGAGTGCAATTCGAGTAAGATTGACAATTTCAACACAAATGGTGTTAAGAATTGGATGTCTACATTTTGCCCCTGTTTGAGAAGGCGTAACGAGACATTCAGGTGAAGTAATGTCTTTTTAAAGAAAAGAGTTGTCAATAAAAAATTAGAATAGACCCATGATGCCATCTCGAGAGGGCATACTAGGATGAAAGAGAAGGATGAACTCTCAAAAAGAGAGAGAAAGTGAGAGATTAACCCAGGGAATAGATCACATCCAGATGAGCTAATGCTTGCACATATGATTACCATTAATGATCAAAATATAATTAGAGGTAAAATAGACCCCAAAGACAAGGGGAATGAGAAAGATACAATCCATAAATGTAAGGGACACACTTTAAACATACCCAATTTGAGAGTACAAGCTGTGTGCTTACAGTATTGATCAATCTCGAGATAAGTTGCACACTAAAATATTTCCATCATGGGATTTAATGTGGAGAGCTTGGAATTAGATGAAAAGGGAGAATGTTCTACTTTAGGAAGGGAATACCCACTATAATGGGGTCTCCAAAGAGAAGATAATAAGAAGCACCCCAGTAGAGCAAATGTGATCATGATAAAACAGGTTTTTGCCCCAGTAGGGTGAATCTTGATCATTGATAAAGAATAAATAATGACTTGCCCCTATAGAGTTGATTTGATTCAAATGGTGTTCAGATGTTGTACCCTAGCATGGGCAATTGGCAAGCAAAATATCTCAAGGATATAATTGAAAAGATAGGTTAAAGTGAGTGGGTACAAATGTATATACGATGGTGTAATGGATTAGAAAGCCATATAAAACCAAGCATATGAGAATGCACAATCTGATGAGAGATATGAAAATAAGAATGAAGATAGTTGAGCTGACCTCAATAGAAATTTAGTGTTGCCTACATAGTTCTATGGACTCATGTTCCATCATGAACTTCAGGGCAATGTAGTTCACCCAAGTTTGGGAGAGAATGGAAGGAAGCATGATTAAAAATGACCAATAATTGATTAGACTTACAATATGCAAATAGATGCATGTATAAGCATAGACAAAGAAGCCTAAAATGCATGTTACCTAGAATCCTAATTCCATATCATGAGCCTAGGTTTTGCAGAGTGTTCTTGAGAATTGTTCATCGGAGCTGATGTTGATGTTAAGACGTTGAGACCTGAGCAAAAAATGCTTGCTATAGCAAAAGAAATTAGGCATCATAAGCATTAATAACTTAGACTGACATAAGATTACAATTACACTAATCCAGTTCAAATGTGAATACCTATAACTAAGGATAATGGTAAAATAATGACCAAAACCAGAGTTACAATGATTTACATTTAAACAAAAAAGCAAAAATAAAGAAAAGGATAAACACAAATGAACCTAACTTGAAATCAAGATATGATCTATCAAGACTTAAGTAGGAACAAAAATGTTTAAAAACAAAAGGCAAGAACATCTTAACAACATGAGACCAAGATATGAATAATCAAGTTCCATGTGGACCATCAAGGTATTCTTGAACAAAAAAGAGAAAAGCAAAATCAAATAGAAAAACAAGACAAAGAAACACAATACCAAGAAATAAAAAGAGAAGAAGATAAGAAATAAAAAGAGAGGAGAAGAAATAAAAGGAGAGGCACAAAATACCAAAAAAACTCAAACAAATACACACAAACAAAAACCAAATTAGTGCACTTTAAAGATAAATGTTCATGCATGTGCGGTAGAGGCATTACTTTCTACCACATCATAGAAAAAAACAATGATAATTGTTCTCTAATTAAAAAAGAACAATGATAGAAGAAATGGGGGAAGATAAGAAAAGGAAGGGGTTGGCCGAGCTGACTCCAGATGTATAAGATAAGTGGACGTTGCCTACATAGTTCCATGGATACATGTTGTAACATGAACTTCAGGCCAAATGTAGTTCTCCTAGGAAGTGGGATAGAAGAAAAATGATGATCAGACCAGCATGATTAATGTTATAGAATAATATGGAAGATACAACAAACAAACAAGAATGGTCTGGCAAATAAGAAACTGATGAGATGAGAATGAATGATTTTACAAAATGGCAAGTACGTGGGACAAGATGAAATGAACTGGTGTTTTGGTGCTTGTAAAATGGCAAGAGCATTCAAACTTAATAGTTTCCCACAAAATTTTGAGAGCATTCAAACTTAATAGTTGCTCACAAAATGATGAGAGTGTGGGATGGTGGAACGGGAATGTACAAATGTACAGAAGCATGAGACAATGTTTTTGTCCTTTTATGGATCATGTTCTAATGTGTTTGGTATTTTCAAAGCATTTCCAATGTTTTTGGTGTTTTTAGGATAAAATATGTACAAGGTGGGACCATCTAGTTGAGGAGATGTATGTCTTGAGAGTAAAGGCTCCAATAAGACAGCTAAGTTAGCTGCAATAGCCCATGCTCACAAATCAGTGAGAGTGAGGTTCTTGATAAAATAAGAAAGCAAAAAAATACTTGTACTGAGAAGATGTAGTTGTTCACCTGTCGGACGCTACACAGGATTGTTTTGACTGAACTAATTTGTAGAACTACTGCTAAAGATGTTCATGATGCTCATGAGACATAATCAATATCATAATTTATCAAGGGACAAAAAGTGTTCAAGCTTAGAACATGTCTTAGACAAAATAAAGAATATGCCTCTCGAAGAGAGAAATTTAGAATGGGATGAAGAATATGTTCAAAGTGCCAAGATTTTAAAGCCTTTACTATTGGGATTCACAAAAAGTGGACTAGGGTAGTATAAAATGTGTTCAAGGTATGATAAAAGGGTGGGACAAAATTACGATAGCACAAGTTGCCCCCAAGTCAGGGGTCTTATAGACAATGGTTCAAAGTTGCTCATGCGTGAATCTCTTAAGGTGTATGATGTTCATGGGCTCTGAAATTTATTCACCATTAGGTTTATCCAATCAATATGTTCCTGATCCATAGATTATTGTGACAATGTATGGTCCTAACCAATTAGGCTGAAACTTGCCTTTCTTTTTGGGTTCAGCGTTCATGTTTTTCTGGTTCTCTTTCAAAACTAAGTCACCAATCTCAAATTTTTGAGGGAGAATGAATTTGTTGTAGCTTCTCCATAATTTGTTCTAATAGGCCTACAAGTTTTCTAGGGCATCCAAATGCTTATCATCAATAAGTTCTAGTTCTTGCAGCCGTGAGGCTCTATAGTCTTCATCATCTTCAATGTGTTCCTGTGATATTCTTAATGACAGGATTTCAATCTTGATTGAGATGATAGATTTAGTGCCAAAAAAAAGGGAGTATGGAGTAGCTCCAGTTGGGGTGTGATGATTAGTTTTATAAGCCTAGAGGGTAGGAAAGAGTTACAAGTGCCAATTACGGCTAGCATCATTGACAATCTTTTTTAAGATGGCTAGAATGGTTTTATTTGATGCCTCAACTTGTCTGTTGTCTTATGGGTTTTATGGAGTGGAATTCTTGTGCTTGATCTTGAATTTTACACAAAGATCTTTCACATCTTGGTTTACAAAGGATCTGCCATTATTGGATATAATACAAGTTGGGATGTCATATCAACAGATGATATGGTAATGAATGAATTTGGCTATTTGTTTCCTAGTAACATAAGTGAGAGGAATGGCCTCAATCCATTTGGTAAAGTACTCAGTTGTAATCAAAATGTGCTTATGGCCATCTAAAGATGTTGGGTTAATTTTTTTAATGAGATCAAGACCCCATGTGGAGAATGGCCATGGTGTTGTAATTGGTTGCAATGGTAAGGAAGGTGCATGTATCAAGTTTCCATGTTACTAATAAGGAACACACTTCTTTACATAATTACAAGCATCTCTCTCCATTTTGGGCCAATAATAGCCTATTCTGAGAAGTTTCTTTGCTATGATTGCACCAATGGTATGGGCCCCACACATTCCTTCATGAACTACCTGTAGTGCCAACTTGGATTATCCCAAAGATAAACAACAAATAAGCATTCCATCATAGCCTTCTCGATAAATCATGTTTCCAAGGAGGATATAATGTGTTAGGTGATGAATGAAAATTTTTTGTTGGTTATTAGAAAGGTTGGAAGGGAAGACATGGCTATGGAAATAGTTATAAAAATCTTGGTACCATGGTAGCTTAGGTGAGAGATTAGGATCAACAATGGTGCATATCCTCTCTGAATCTAATAAAATATGTGCTGATTGAAGAAGATTTTTAGTCAGGAACTGATAATCTTTAACACTATCATGCATTTGAATCATGGAACCAATTTTTTCCATGGCATCGATAGACTTATTGTTGACTCGTGAAACTTGCTCAAACTATAGAGATTTAAAATTTCTTTTAAGGTTATCAATAATTTGATTTTAAGGGACAAGCTTATCATCTTTTGTTTGATACTAATCAATTTTTTTATTTATGATTAGCTATGAATCTCCATAGACCTTTAAGATTTAAATATCCCATTGTATGACAATATAGAGCCCTGCAACCCATGCCTCATATTCAACCATATTATTTGTACACTAAAATTGTATATGGAAGGCTTTGGGGATCAAATCCCCTTGTGGTGTTATCAACAATATGCCAGCTCCAGATCCTTGGGATGTGAAGGATCCAGCAAAATAGAGTGTCCACTATTCAGGTTCTTGTGATGCTTATTCTATCACCATGATAGAATCATCTAGAAGGTCAAAGTTGAGAGGTTGAGTGGTTGTAATAGGAGCTTCCGCAAGTTGGTTTGTAAGAATCTACCCTTTAACTGCCTTTTGATTCTAGTATTCAATATCAAACTCACTGAGGAGCATAATCCATTTAGCCATGCATCCTTAGAGAGTTGCTTTAGATAAGAGGAACTTGAGAGGATCTACCTTGGCGATAATAATTATTTTATTATTTAGCATATAATGTCACAATTTTTTAGTGGCAAACACCATAGCTAAACATGCCTTCTCAATAGGCATATAATTATGTTCATAGGCTACCAATGTGCGACCTAAATAATAAACTACATGTTCCTTACCATGATCATCATGCTGAGCCAAAAGTGCCCCCAGTGCATATTCCATGGCTGATATGTAAAGAAGTAGTGGATTTATTTGTGTTGGACGTCGTAAGACCAATGGATTGGCAAAGTATGTTTTAAGCTTTGCAAATGCTACCTAAAAATATTCATCCCACTAAAATGTCACCCCTTTCTTTAAGATATGGGTAAATGGGTGGCACTTATCTGCTAGTAAAGAAATAAACCTATGTATAGACTGGATATTACCTTGTAGACCTCACAACTATTTAAGATATTTGGCTGGAGGCATTTTCATAATAGTAGTGACCTTTGCAGGGTCGACTTCAATCCCTCATTGTGATACAATGAACCCTAGCAATTTTTCTTGATGTGACTCCAAAGACACATTTTTTAGGATTTAAGCAGACTTTATATGCACAAAGCCTCTCAAATATTCTCTGTAGAATATCAGGGTGTCCAACTCTTGTTCTTGATTTTACTAGTATATCATCAAAATAGTCCTTGACAATGTCATGCATCATGTCATAGAAGATGACAGTCATTGCACACTGATATGTGACTTTAACATTCTTTAAACTGAATGGCATGACTTAGTAACATAATGTCCCCCATGGAGTGGTGAATGTGGTCTTATGCTGATCTTCAGGGGTTATTTTGATCTGATTATAACCAAAAAATCCATACATTAAGGATAACATCTTATACCTAGCAGTTGAGTCGACAATCATGTTGATGTTGGGCAGAGGAAAATCATCTTTGGGACATGCCTTGTTGATATCATGAAAATTAGTACAAACACGTATGCTTGGGGTCTTTGTACTTACTGGCACTATGTTAAAAGTCCATTTAGAATAGTCTAGTGGTCTGATAAAATTGGCTCCTAAAAACTTATCCAACTCGGCCTTAACCAAAAGGGTGATGCATGGATGCATCTTTCTTAACTTTTGCTTGACTGGTTTAGCATCAGGGTGAACAACTAGATGATGCACAACTAAATCTGGATCTAGACCTGGCATGTTAGAATATGCCCATGCAAAGATGTCTATATAATCCTTAAGAATGGATATAATATGTTCACGTTTTGATTTAGTAAGGGAAGCTCCAAGATAAACTTTTTTGGGATCCTCATGGGTTCCCAAATTCAATTCTATTGTGCTCTCCATAAGGAGTGTGGACCCATCTTTTAAAATTGTAGGAAATTTATGGTCATGATCATCTTATTATGCTATATCTTCTTTTTGTTCCTCCCAAAGATCCAGATAATATGAAGAATCAAAATTTGCCTTCTCAGGTAAAGGCTAATTGGCAAAGACCTCTGGAAACTCAAGAGCAAGATGCTCAAATGTTTTATGTTAGTCTGAAGAGATGCTTGTACTAGCTATGGAACTTGGGCTAGATGGACTTTCTACATCCTGAGGGGATGAGCAAACTTTCTTGCTTGAGAGCCCCTAAAATAGGTTTTCACTCAAAGGCTTGTCTTTATCTTTACTTTTTCCTTGATCAACAAGTACCTCAAAGAGGTTTTCATCTGAAGATCTTGATATTTATTCTTTATTATGACCAAGAAATTTTGCCTTCTCTCTAAAGCAGGTAGAAGAATTCATTGAAAAATCAAAACCCTGTTTATGATCACCAATGGGGAATGCATCTCATAGGCCTATGTATTATGTAATTGATTCTTTATTGTGAAACTCATTGAGGCATATGACTAAATTTTGTTGATCCCAATCTTTGAGTTTAGGATGGCAAAGGCATAGGTTACAGTAAGAGTTTGCTTTAGGATGAGAAGCACCAATGGTAAAGATATAATGTCCTGGTTCAAGAAGGGAAGCACCAATAAGATGGGTTTTTACTTTAGGATGGGAAGCTCCAATAGGATAGATTTTTTCTTCAGGATGGGAAGCTCCAATAGGTGTTATGGTCAATATGGCATTTGAATCAAACAAATCTGAATCAACAAGCTCATCAAAAAGGCTTTAATGGGGCATTGCATTACTACTAGGAGTCTCGTTACCAGACACTTTAGAAGAATCACTACCAAATGTTATGAGGTCATCCTCTGGTGGTTTAGATCTGAGACCATGATTTCCATTTACAACTCCAACTGATAAGGGCTCTAAAATTCCTTGCATCTGGGGGCCAAGGACTTTCCCTGTATAGTCAAGATGATCCATTATCCTATTAGGGATAGGATACTTTGGATTCTAAAAACAATCTGCAAGGCCCTCAAAATATAACCAATCTCCTTCAATAAAATCCTCTCAATCTTACTTTGGTGTAATTACAGGTACAAAAACCACATAAAGTTTTGGTTGCTTCTTCTTTGGTTGCCAAATCCAATTAGCTCTGTTAGGAGTTTAGGAAGTTTTAGGCTTACTAAATGTTTTAAGGGATTTTGGTAATTTTAAAATATGGAAGACATCCTTCAGATGATACGTGGAAATGTCTACATCTTTAATAATCACCTATTTGGCCAGAGCTATAGGAAATGGATCAGTTGAAGTGGAGGCTAGATAACTAGGGTCTATATAATTAGATGGAGATGGATGAGAAATGATGGCTTTGTTCTTCTTTGCAATGAATTCATAACCTAGGCAATAGTTATAATTATGAAACTATGCTTCAAGATGTTTGTAGTATTGGTATGGTTGTTGATCATCAAGAATAGTAACCTCGATCCCATCATGGGGAAACTTAAGGAATTGGTGAAGAGTAGATGGAACTCCCTGTACTTCATGGATCCAAGGATGACCAAAAAATATGTTATAAGGAAGCTCAATATCCATAATATGGAATAATGTGTGATGAGAAATAGCCCCAACCATGACTGGAAACCAAATTGTACCAGATGACTCCCTCTCGACATTGTCGTAAGTCTTGATTGTAATAGTCTCTGACCATATAACCTAATCATCGCACCAATTTAAGAGATATGATGTTTAGCCCTGAACCATTATCTATAAGAACCTACTTGATCTTGTGATCCACAATGATTATCTCAATGTATAGTAGGTTATTGTGGTTTGGGCCAAGGGTGGACATGTCCTTTTGATCAAATGTGATTTACCAAAATAAAGACAAATGTCCAACTAGGTTCTGGAACTAATCAAGGTTTATATCATTAGGCATAATAGACTCTTGTAAAAGTTTGTTGAATATGTTTCTATGGACATCAGATGTCCGCAAAAGTTCTAATATGGAAATTTATGCAAGGGTTTTATCTAATTGGTCCATTATACTATAAAGCCTTTGAATTATGGATTGAACTAGTTTAGTCTTTGTTGGGACAATATTTAGCTTTGGAACCATTGACACAATGTTCTCATCACGTTTATGGAAAGAAGTGGGTGAAGGGCCCTAGATGGTAACTTGCCAGTGTCTAGTTGTAATCGCATAACCTAGAGGTGACAAGGAGTCATTATAATTATAAGAGCGAGGCAAAGGGCCTTGGATGGTGATTCATGGACAATTAACAGCATTGCTATAATTTTGGGTCAGTGAAGAACCTTTATAAGAATGGTACTATTGTTCAAGATTAGTAACCTATGCAAATGGAGTAGCAACATGATGATGTGAACTCAACATGGTATTACTAAGGGGAGAGGGTGCTGACCCTATAATGATGGGTCTCATGTTGTGAGGAACAAGGGATTGGCCACATGATGTCATAGTAATAATGGCAATGTGGGTTGCAAAAATGCATCCCATAGTGTTATTATAGTCATAAGATAAATTGTTATAAGCCACATTATTAGTGTGGGGATCATGATCTCAACTATGCTCATTACGATTCTAACCTTGTTGTTGGTTTTGATTCTACCTATGTCCTTAATTGTGACCATTTTGATTGTTTCTTGGTAGTGGTAGATCATGTTGAGGAAAGGGGTCTTTGAAGATTCCCATATCCTGATGTGTGTCCTAATTAGGGGCCAATTTTATTTCTATCTCTCCATTTTCAATAAAGTCCTCAATAATATATTGTAATTAAATGCAATGATATGCATCGTGACCAGCAACATGATGAAAGTTACACCATTCATTCTCTTTGTACCAGTCTGATTTTGGCTGATCTTGAGGAAATGGCCTTGATACTGGCCATATAATTAAGTTAGCTATAATGAGCTTTTGTAATACTCCTTCAAATGATTCTCCTAACTTGTTAAAGACTCTAAAATTGTTATGAAATGTCCTTCATGGAGGTTATCTTTGAAAAGTAGGTAGCAGACTTGATGGAGTTAATTGTACATTTAGAGGAAGCATAGTCTATACCATTTGTACATATGATCTGGGCAACAATTCATATGACAATTCGGGTGATGGGTCCACCCCAATTGATGATGGAACTGCTGGGAGCCATAATTTTTGCACCGTACCTCCAAATGACTCGCTATTTGAACTGATGGAAAGCTAATAATGAGGGGAACATCATGAGATGGCATGGAGATTTTCTTGATGAAGTTTGACCCCCTAAAACCCAATGGAAGTGTCCCAAATTTCAATTTTAGTAGTGCAGTCTAAAAATAGTAAGTTTCTAAAAATAGTAATTCCTTGAATTCTATATTGTTATAAATCATGGAAGTCAAACCAATTCATCTCCCTCGAGATTGGTGACCTTCCACATCCTCCCCACACCTTCAAAATATGTATAAATGAAGATGTAACCCAAAATGGAAATTAGACATCTCTTCTCAGAGATAAGCATATGTTTTGGTCTACAATTTTGATCAATAAGACATCTCTTCTCAGAGATAGCATTATTTGAATTGTGTTGTTCTTATTTCTAAATTATCTTTCAACTAAAGCTTTTTAAGTTTTGGATCATTGGTATCAGAGTGGTTTGTCTTTAGATTGTATGATCCCAAGGACGAGGTCAGATTATAGGAAGCTTGGGTGGAAAATAGAACCAGCAGACTATCCACCTATTTACTCTAAACGACTTCAAATGACAGACAACATCGAGACATCTAATCCTTTCAAGGAAATGGTGAATGAAGCCCTCCAATAGCAGCAAGTGTAGATGCTACAAAAATTTGGTCAAATTCTCCAAAAAAATTTGATGGGAAATTCTGGCTCCTCATCTGCACCCGCACATCCTTTCAGTGCCCCAACACCCTTCAAGGTTCAGGTGAATTTTTATATGCCTATATTTGAAGGCAAAATCAATGCTGATGTAGTAAAAAATTGGCTGGATCAATTGTCATCTTATTTTTCTATAAATAAATTCATTGATAAAGATAAGATTACTTTTGCTCTTTTGAAAGCATCATTGCCTATCAAAATTGGTGGGAAGTGTACAAAAAGAGATTCAGTGCAAATGATATTGGCCTTGAGACAAAACGTACGTGGGATGATTTCATAGAAGCTATAAAGGAAGAATACTACCCCATTGGAGCATATGACGATCTGTATACAGAGTGGCAACAACTTTGCCAAGGTAAGAAACAGTTTGTTCAAGATTACACTGACATTTTTCATTCTCTATCTGCGAGATTGGGCATCCAAGAAAGTGAGAAACATAAGGTTCTCAAATATTGTGGTGGACTACAATGGTACATATGGAGAGAAATGGAAATCTTCAATTTGGAAACCATCGGTGAGGCATACAAGTTCACAGTGAAGATTGAGTAGAAGCATGAAAGAATGAATATAAAGAATCAATCTTCAAAATGGAAAAGTGACAAAGAAGGTCAAACATGAGGCCAAAATTGGAAGCAAAAGGAAGGAAAGACTGGGAAGTGGTGTGATTATCACAAATATAGAACTCACTCCAAATAAGAATGTCTAGCCACCAAGTCATTGCTTTCTGAGTCACAATCCTCAACATCTACTGCTCTACCTCATACAGACCCTGCAGTCGAAGAGGTTGAAGAAGAAATTGTAGATGCTAATCCTAAAGCCATTATTGCTTCATCACAGACCCACGATGAGATGCTAGATGACAAGGAAATGTTGTTTCACTCTAAGTTATGGGTGAAAGGTAAGCCTCTGCATTTCATTCTTGATAATGGAAGTCAAAAGAATTTAATCTTTGCTAATGTTGTGAAAAGCCTAAATCTATCCATGAAGCCTCACCCAAAGCCATACAGTATTGGTTGGTTGAGTCCAAGGAGAAACCTCCATGTCACCCACCAATGTCTTCTCTCATATGCAATAAAACCTTTCCAAGATGAGGTCTTATGTGATGTGGTCGATCTAGATGTTTGTGATGTACTCTTTGGTCAGCCATTCATGTATGATCGACATGGCATCTATGAATCAAGAAATCGAAGGATCACTCTCACTCTTGGAATACGACACTATAGGGTACCAGAGGTACCACCTTCTACATCTGTCTTTCTAATTAGTGCCAAGAAATTTGTTCTCATGGTGGTCAAGCTACATGAATTCAAAAGGGTTGTTGTTACAGCCCTGACTACACAAATAATACAAAAATAGAAGCAAATAGATACTGAGCTGAATAATTTCATGGCCTTTCATCCACAAACTGATGGTCAGACATAAATGGTGAACAATCAGGCCCTACACAGTTCTATAAATCACAGTCCCTTATAAGTATGCATCAAAAATAAAATCAAAATAAAACTACCACACTTGATGAAATATCTTGATGCAATGGGGACCATTTCTTCTCAAGGAGGGAGGAATGATCTGGGAAACAATTCAGGTGATGGGTCCACCCTAATTGATGACGGAACTTCTAGGAGCCATAACTTTTGCACCGTAACTCCAATTGACTCGCTGTTTGAACCGATGGAAAGATAATAATGAGAGGAACATTGTGAGATGGCATTGATCTTAGCTCAATGAATTTTGACACCCTAAAACCCAACGGAAGTGTCCCAAATTTCAATTTTAGTAGTGCATTCTGAAAATAGTAAGTTTCTAAAAATAGTAATTCCTCAAATTATGTATTGTTGTAAATCACGGAAGTCGAAACAATTCATCTCCCTCGAGATTGGTGACCTTCCACATCCTCCCCATACCTTCAAAACATGTATAAATGAAGATGTAACCTGAAATGGAAATCAAACATCTCTTCTCAGAGATAAGCATATGTTTTGGTCTGCAATTTTGATCAATAAGACATCTCTTCTCAAAGATAGCATTATTTGAATTGTGTTGTTCTTATTTCTGAATTATCTTTCAACCAAAGCTTTTTGAGTTTTGGATCAACATGTCTTGTTTTTGTCACCCCATTTTCAACCATGTTCTTATTTTTTTGAAAGCCCTTAGACTAATCTTGCGTAACTATTTGAGGAGCCGGTGATTTAATCTGATTTAGATGTTTGTCCTTGTGTGAAGATCTTAACAAGGCCCCTAGCACTAAGAACCTTCTCAATATGCACTCCTTTGTCAATAATTTCTTCAAATGAGTTAGCATAATATAACCATAGATTATGCACAACTTTAGGATGAAAATTCTGTGCAAAGATATCAACCAACTATTTGTCTAGTAAATTATGTTGAAAGTAGCCTGCCAATGCTCTCCACCTTTGTAGATATGCAACAAAACTTTCACCATCACGTTGTTTGGATTTGTATAAGTCAAAAACGGTCAATTCATGTTCTATGTTGTATGATAAATGGTTAATGAATTTTTTTGATAAGTCATTCTAATCCACAACTGATCCCTTAGGTAGTTTAAGTATCCAATCAAGAGATTGTCCCACTAAACTCCATGGAAATAGTCATAGTAAGTACTCACTACTATAAGCAACCTCTTGGCACAAGATGAAGAATGCTTTTATATGTTCACGTGGATCTCCTTTCCCTTTGTATTTGTCAAATTTGGGTGCCTCAAAGTGAGGTGGAAAAGGGTTTTAGAGAATAGATAAATCAAATGGATATGGGCATATCTCATCAAATTTGTACTTTTTGACTCTATTGTTCATCTCCAATCTTTGGACAATTTCCTTAATAGAATTCCATTCTTGCATTTTTGGTGATTTTTGGATTGGATAATATGTTATCGGGGTGGAATGTGCCCCTAGATTTTTTGCTATTGGGGTGGAATGTGCCCCTAGTTTTGTTTCTATTGGGATGGAATGTGCCCCTGGTTTTGTATGGATCTATAGGGAGCATATACCTTTTGATCCATGATTTGGTTCTGATTTGTTGCTTGATTTGAGATCATAGGCTGTTGATTCTTGGATTGTAAAACATTCCCTAAATTTGGTTGTTTCGTACTTTGTTGATTTTGGAAATGTCTATGTTTATTTACCAATCTTTGGTTTATTTGAGGGATTTCCTCAATTCAAACTAAATGTTTGGGTATATGAGTTTGTAAGGTAATAAGAGGTTCTTGATGATTGAAGAATGTATGTTCTATGTCAAATGGAACATATTATAAGATCTCTTATGACTTTAACTGTTCATTTAGATTACCTTGATCCACTATGGTAATATTCTCATCCAATATTTTTTGTGTACTATCCACCATATCTTCATGTTCTTTCAAACCATTATTATGAATTGAAGTGACAACTAGGGAGTCAATTAAGTCTTCGACAAGTTGACCTACATATCATTGACTTATTATCTTGATCTTAGCTAGAAGATACAAATTTGTGGGTTTTGACTCTATTTGTATTTCCTTTCCTTTGTTAGAAGAAGAACATATGTCTATCTATGCAAAAACTTGCTCTTTCCATCATTGTTCTCCTTCTCTAACCAAGGTATGCAATTATTATGTAGGAAAGTCAGAAGGTGGTCTAGCACCTAATTTTATCAATCTAAGAAGGGCTTCATCTTGATCTTCTTGGGGTTGATATTCATTGTAATCATCTTCAAATCCTATTTTTGTGAGGATATCATAAAAAACAATGGGGTTATCTTGACCATCATAAAATTGCTCATCCTCATAACTAAGGCCATAAGAGGCCTCACTAAGATTGAACCTTTGAGTCATGTCTAAAAAGAGCTATTTTGTGTGTTTGACTAACTTTGGACCAATATTCAACAACCAATCAAAGTATGTTTTAGCTCTCTTTTTAAACAAATAACTGAGGTACCAATGAGACTATAAATGAGGGTGGTTTGAAGCCATGCACAATTTAGAAATTTTGGTTCACAAAATTACTCAACCTTTGGTAAAGTTGAAATCGTATAGATTGGAAGAGAGTGAGGTAACTTAAAGACCCAAGGTGAAAACTAGTACACCAAAGCCTAGATCTTTATGATACACCCACACTACAAAAGCTAGTTTCAACTTCAACAAGTTGACCCTAGAAGTTCAGAGGAAAGTTCTCTGGATTATGAAGAAGATAAAATGAACTAAGCAACTCAAGATGTAAAGACATATGTGAATCACTAAGTATCAATCTAGGACCAAATAGGCAGCACAACGTCACCACATGATTCTAGTAGGATAAAATATGTTCTAGGACCCAAAGCATGAGCGATACGCAAGATGACTTGAATCCACCAAGATGATAATGTGATTTTGAATCTTAATAAATGACCTTCAATCCAAATAGAAAATTGAACCCAAGTTAAAACAATCTTAGTGCATAAATGGCGAACCCACTTGGACGCACCAACCCTTAGAACTCAAAAAGGTTCAATTTTGAATGTGGATTATAAATGAAGGATTTAAAAAAATTGGGTAAAAGTTCTAGACTTAATTGGGAAGCATGACTGTGCCAAAGTGGATGTCATGACACAAAGCTTTTGATAACAATTTGAACAAAGAAAAGATGAATTTTCCATTTGGATAGTGTAACACCTCCCTTGCTTAAGAAAATTGAGGATAATGTGTTTTGGTTAAGTTCATTGAGTTAACAAGCAATTTTAGACACAAATCAAGACCAAGTAAGCTAATGACAAAAAATAAATGTCTTAAGTCTAAACTGACAAGGTATGGCAAAGTGGGGTCTACTAAACTAGCAAGATTTTGATCATTCTAGGGGAATCAATTACACAATGACTTTCACGCAAAACAATGCAAAATAAAGGCATGGATTTTGGGTCTATATCACTTGGCTTGTTGTAAAAATGTCTAGTCCTTTATGCAACCACTACATCCTGTTGTTCACTCAGTGTAGTGCAATGTCCAAAGTGCCACTACATCCTGTGTGCAACTCCAAAGGAGTCAAATGAAGTCAATGCCAGAAGATGAAACCCCAAGTCAAAGATTTCCAAAATAACTTGTGGGAGGTGGTGAAGTCCCCCTTGTAAGCCAAGTTTGCATGAAAATAAAGAAAGCATAAAATAGAAAGACTTTAGGTTCATTTTTAAGATCACCCAGACTTTAGCGAGTTTTTGGGGAGTGCTTTAGGTGACATTCTTTCTAATCCTTTTACTAGTTTATTTGCAATAGAAATGGAACTTTTGATTCCAAGGGTTCCCTATAGGGGATAAATAAAACAACATACAAGCAACATTCTTTTTTTTGCCAAACAAGATTAATCTAATCAACTATTGAAAACAATAATTGACAAGTGTGTTCAATTTTAAACATGAATAAAATGTTTGGTGGTGTTCATTTGACCCCTTGGTCTTAGTTGTAAACTTTGAAAACATTCACCAAAAACACAAATTCTTTGTTAAACACTAAAACAAGGTCTTAATCAAGTTTTTTAAGCATACAAAGGTGATTTAAGCATGTTTTGAGAAAATTTTAAACTTGATCCTACAACAAAGTTATTTTCATGTCCTATAGCTTTGAAGGTCTTTTGAGTTTAAAATAATGGACTATGAAAAGGTAGGTCTCGAGTCTTTTTTTTTTAAACACAGTGACCAACATCAGTTACACCTAATCGAGATCTGATCGATGTTGATTCTATTGATCGACATCAATGAAATAGGTAGCCAATGTCTGTATTTTGTTGACATTAGTTACTGTGTAAAAATTGTGGTAACCAAAAATGGCAAAATAAAGTTAGAAAATCAATTTGCAAGAGTTTTAAGGGTCCAAACAGATATTTTAGAGTTGCAAAGTGATCTTCTTTAGGTGTAGGATGTGTCTTATCCCACCAGGTGTTCCAAGATGTAGAGAGGATTAAAAATTAAGTTAGTCAAGCATTAGTCCATAAATAATGAAACATGCATAAAGAACTAACTAACCAAGCCTATCTATTCCTATGGGAATTACAAAGGATAGCAAGAAATAAATGAAAGAAAGTAACGCCATATTACCTTCCCAAATGGATTCACCATATCCATGTGGCTCAAAAACATGTTCTCCCTTGATCAAGCATCCTTGTCTTTGTCAACAATGGTGGTAAGTTCCTTCAATGCCTCAAGAACACTCTATAAAACCTAGGCTCTTGATTGTAAACCACTAAACTAGCTTATCAATGAAGCTTTGTGGAAACAATTTAGCATTATAACTTTGCAATGTTCAAGCTTTGAAGATATTTGAGCATAATAACCTTTCACCAAAATAGCTTTAAAATGATGTCCATGGCCTCTCTATTTATAGATTTTTGAGATTGGTCAGGATCAACCATGACCATCCATCTCAAAATTGAGATGTGTGGCCATGAATAATCTTAATATTTAGAATTAAATATTTAATTATCCTCAAGATAAATAAGCATTAAAGAGGCATAGGAGGTATTAACTAGGCATGGGTGACCCATAATCTTGATATTTTATGTACTTATGGCTTGATGGATACCACCCTATAGATGATATCACTAGGTGATGCAGATAATAAGAATCAATTTTCAAAAAAAAATATTCAACAACTCTCATGAAAAATCCACTTAAGCTCTTGATTTGGATTAATTAGCCTTAAACAAGGTTAATCAACAATTGTGTAATTTATTTAAAAATTGGCCCTCAATTAATCAAAATGGTCAGAAAGCCATATTACTGTGTCATAATTTGATTGGAGAGGATTTAGAAGGTGGCATTAGATGTGTTGGAACTGTATTCTCATTTAAGATATTGCCAACAATAAATAACACAGGTACATAATGTGTACTAATGAATTAGAAGAAAAGAGTGATCCAGAGCACTAAATGGTGAAATAATCATTTTGACTTGAAATGATCTGATCAAAGTTAGCTGGCCCATAAAATGCATAGCCCTATTTAGGGATACTTTGACCTAAACTGGCACTTGTAAGTGACAATTTCAAACCATTTAGGACTTTAAATAGATTTTGACCTAAAATGTGTATTTGAGTGTCATTCGAGTAAGATTGACAATTTCAACACAAATGATGTTAGGAATTGGATGTCTACAGGGAGAAGGTTAGCTAGTGGAAGAGCAAAAAAAGGTGGATGACTTGGGAAGCTAGGGAATTAATAGGAGATCAAAATAGTTATGTTAAACCTAAGCATATAGTCCTAGATGTAGATTTTATGTTATTAAAATTTAAAGATACTACAACTTGAATACAAGGTTTCTTAGTTTGCTACATTCCTCAATGGAGGCATTAAATTATACTACTACAATTTTGATCTAAATCAAAGAGGTATTTTTTTTTAAATTTTGATTAATATCATTAAAACAATGAAATATATTTTAATTAATAAAAATCATAAAACTTGGATTCAAATAAACCAAGTAATTAAATACAATATTTATATAATTAATGAGTAAACTCTCCTTTTACTTACTCAGAGATAAATGTAAGAGAGTTGTTCGTGGAGGGAATTTCAGCACTAATCAAGAGGGTGGTAATATTAAAAAAAAATAATGACATGTGAATGGAATCAATTGAGGTTTCACTTAGAGTAAAGATAAGCACATACTTAATTTGAAAAGTGATTGCTTAGTTGGTATAATTAGCCTAGATTTTAAACCAACTCTATATTAGGTCATCACTATTTGTGAGGATTAATGATCCCCCAAATAATTAAAATAAACTCACGTTGTTCCACATGGAGGGTTTATCCTCGAGTATCCAAAAGGCACCATAGATATACTATGAGGACCTAAATATGTTTTGAGGAAATAGAAGGTTTAAAATACTTCATGAACACCAAAGAGTTGCTTCAAGACAATATTTTGGCACTTGAGGGTTTATAATTGCAAAAGATGTCAAAGATAAATTAATTAATTATATATATATATATATATATAATAGAAAAAACTTATATAAATATTTCGGTAAATGTGTATTATTATAATATTATTTCATTTTCAAGTTTTTATAAGTTTGTTTATATTAAATATTGATCTTAATTAATTACTGTACAGGGTCAATCACTTGTGACTCAACTAACCACTATTATTAATATAGGTAATTAATGATTATCATTAATTAATAACTAACATTAATATAACATAACTTTATATTATCTTATTTCTCAATGTATATGTCTCAATAGGAGATGCATACTTCATTCAAAAATTAACAACTAACAATTAAAAACAATTTAATTTAGATTAAATGACCCAACAAACCCCTTTGATTTAAAGGAAATCAATATATAATCTATAGAAAATAACTATGAAGTCATTCTATGACATCTACCAAAACCTTCAAACTAACACTATATACATCATGTTATTGATAAACTAGTGTTACTCATAAAGCTTATGAATTAAACACAAACAATATTTCTTATGCAAAGCCTAATTAGATCATGACACAAATGATGAGCATTATATTGGGCATACCCATCCCTTCTAACCATGCGTACTTTTACTGGAGAATAAACATCATCATAGGCATACTCAACCACATCAATCCTTATCTCAATGATAATTTTGTACTAATTTATGGCACATCTATTCGGACACCTAAAAACACTAACAATTTTTCTCAACACTACTAGTGCTAACAACTCCATTTGTACAATTATCGATGAATGATTAAAAAAAACTAATATAGTATCTTCACTCTATCGAAGGAGAGGTGATAAGTCCATTCAAAAATGAAAAAATATCAAATTACTTTATTTGCACCTCATCAATGATATCAAATAACTCAAAAATTAGAAATTGGATAGAAAATATCAAATTCTTAGTATCTATCAAAAAATGCTACTACAATAAACCTGAACTCAAAGTTAGCGGTAAACTTAATATAGGTGGGTCCTTATCTATGCCAACATGTTTGATCATGAGGGCCTTTTAAACCCCAAAATTAAACTTGTTTGTCTCTGACAACACTAGCAATGAAAAATAGTTTTACATTCCTAGTTTCCTCATAATAGAAATCCATTTTCAAACTTTAAAAAATAGTAAGATGTCAAATTTGATAAAAAAAATGCATATGTGATACATTTTTAATTATTTATTTATCCACTTTTTAATACCTTTTTCCTCAAAAATCATAAGGGAAGACTTCGAAAAAATAAAAACAACAAACAAATAGATTCGGAAAGTTCCAAAACCTTGAAATAAAGTAATCACATATCTACTTTAACCAAAAAATATCAAAAAATTCATATATATAAACTATAATATTATAATTTTTAATTTTATTTTAAAATAACTTTACACTTAACAGGAATGAAAAACTTGACCTCTTATATTCATTTTTTTTTTTAAATTAATTAATTTATTTATAAGTTTTGCTTTGCCAACTCCTCTAAAAAACCAATTAAGAATGATGAAATAAAAAATTAATTCATTACACAAGCGTGATAATTATGGAAATGGTTAATTTCATATAAAAATAGATAAGATTGGATTTGAAACTGAGACTTATCCTTTACCAATGTTTTCATTTCAAACATAAATTCACAAAATTTAAATATAGGCCTTATTTTCAACTGTGTGAAGAATTAAAAATTATTACCTTATAATTTGAAATATGTTTCAATAATAAATATCTTGGAATATAAAATCTATGTGCTAATTAAACTTTCATTAATTTTGACATCTTTTAAGAAGCTTTCCTTACCATGCATAGTTTTTATGCACAATAATTTCATATTTTCAATGCCATATTTAACTTTGAACACCCCCAATAGTAGATAGAATCATGCTTAACATCAAATAAGTGCCTTGCTTCCTCCTCAGATGCTTTAGACATATTCAATATTGTAGGCAAGTATTTCAATGCCCAACACTAATTTTTTTTTTTAAAGCAAACAAAGTCCAATGGTTAGACAAAGCTTTCAGCAAAATACTATTCTTATGTTCTTTTCACCAAGAAATAGTAGTTAAAGGTGTTAAAGTCACATTACCAAGGCACTTTTAAATTTCCAACACCACATCAATGCCCAACAATGCCTTTTGGTAACATAAAAGTATTTTAATAGTTTTCAACCCATTGGTTTTAAGCATGAGTTATTTCTATTGTATTATTTCATTTTATTTGGTTTGGGGTCAGTTTTGTTTTTGTATTTATTGTGACTCAATGTAATCTTTTGTTTCTTAAGAGGATTTGTACTTTCATTTTTTATTTGTGATAGTTGAATAGTGTAAGAATAGAAACTGAATTTAGATCCATGGTGTAAAAAGAAAGTATGTACTAAAATGCATATGTTAAAATATGATGATATGTAACTCCTTAAATCTGTAGAGGTTCAATTTTAAAAGGTACTAGAATATTACCAATCCATAAATCTCAAAAAAACTCACTTTAAAAAAATGACACATAAAATGTAGCTATTGGCTGAAAGTTATGGAAGTTTGAATGTTTTTTACTCACAAAAAATAATGATCTCCACATTACATAAATTGGAAAACATTTGTATTGAAAATTTTTAATATGAAATTTTTTGGATTCAACTTCCCCACAAAAAAACTTATGCCCCCTTAGAGCAAAATTTAAGCAATTTTTAAGTTGAAAGTGACCAAAAATTTAGCTCCCATATAACTAAGGGCTAAGACCTATTTTGGGTTCTCTCTCCCCCTCACTTTGAATTATGTGATTAATAGGGTCCAATGACATCATTTCAAAAATGACCCTTTTTTATAAATAGTGTCTCACCTCACATG
This sequence comes from Torreya grandis, assembly GCA_037957365.1. Taxonomy (NCBI): domain Eukaryota; kingdom Viridiplantae; phylum Streptophyta; class Pinopsida; order Cupressales; family Taxaceae; genus Torreya; species Torreya grandis. Next base: position 4,699,643 of record JARHVA010000227.1, on the reverse strand, counting down.
ATTAAATTTGACATTCATGTGGCCTTTGTTAGAGTTTGAGGGTGTCCTTGTATTTGTCAAGTTTTTTCATTACAATCAAAGTCAAAAGGTCCAATGTCAAGGTTTTACATTGGAGATGCATCACCCTATTATAGTTTTTAGAAGTTCTTGTGGTTCCCACTATGGGTTATAGCATTGTGTGTGCACCTAAAAGTCCCAATGCTAGGATTATCGAGACTTCTCATAGTTAGAGAAATGTGTCAAGGATGTAATGGTTTGCTGCAGTTGTCAAGATTTTTTATTACTCCCATAGTTGATAGTCCCGATGGCGGGGGCATGGATTGATCGGCCAATTAAAAGCTTTGATGTCAGGATTTTTGACTACTCTGATAGTTGACAATCCCAATAATAATATTGTGGACTACTCCCATAATCAATAGTTATAATGTTAGAACTTTTCATTTGGAATGCATCCTACCTTTATAGCCATCAAAGCTTGGAGTCTCAAAAGCAGGAGAGGTCCTCATAGGTGATGGAGATGGAGATGGTTCTTGCAATGCCAAGAATGTTGTATTTTCCTAAAATATGCATACAGCGATGGAAATTTTGCCTATAAAAAAAATCCAAGATCTAGTAAGCAACTCAAAATTCCTCCAAAGACCCACTAAGTCTATACAACAATGAAAAATCACTAAATAACTCCATTTGCACCTCATTAATGATACCAAATAACTAAAAAATTATAAATTGGATAAAAAACATGAAATTCTTAATATCTATAAGAAAATACTACTATAATAAACTTGATCTCAAAGTTATAAGTAACCTTAAGATAGATGGGTCCTTATCTATGTCAACATGTTCGATCTTAAGGGCCTTGTAAACCCCAAAATAAAACTTATTTGTCTCTAACAATACTGACAATGAAAAATAGTTTTACATTCCTAATTTCCTCATAATCAAAATCCATTCTCAAACATTGAAAAATAACAAGATATTATATTTGATTAAAAAAAAAATGCACATGTAATATATTATTAAATTTTTATTTCTCCACTTTATAATACCTTTTTTCTCAAAAATTAGAAAGAAAGACCCAAAAAAAAAAAAAAAAAAAAAATTCCAAAACCTAAAATTAAAATAGTCACATATCTACTTTCAAAAAATATCAAAATTTTCATATATATATATATATATATATATTACAAATTAATATTTTTTTAAAATAATTTTAAACTTAAAAACGAAAAACTTCCTATACTCAACATTTTTTTTTTTTTAAGTTAATGATTTGCCAACCCCTCTAAACAACCACTTAAAGAATGTTGAAATTTAAAAAAATAATAATAATAATAATTACACAAGCATGATAATTATGGAAATAGTTAACTTCATATAAAAATAGATAAGATTGGATTTGAAACTATGACTTATCCTTTACCGATGTCTTCATTTGAAACATAAATTCACAAAATTTAGATATAGGCCTTGTTTTGAACTGTGTGAATAATTAAAAGAATAAAAAATATTATCCAATAATTTGAAATATGTAATAATAATAAATATCTTGGAATACAAAATCTACCCGACAATACATTATATTTCCAAGCAAGTTTAGATGGTACCCAATCACCATCAAAAGTACCAATTAGTCTTTCATTAATTTTGACATCTTTTAGGAAGCTTTCCTTACCATGCATAGTTTTTACACAACAATTTCATATTTTCAACGCCATATTTAACTTTGAACTCTCCAACAATAGATGGAATCAAGCATGACATCAAATATGTGCCTTGCTTCCTCCTTATATGCTTTAGACATATTCAATGGTGCAGGCAAGTATTTCAATGCCCAACACTAAATTTATTGTATTTGTTAGCAAATAAAGTCCAATGGTCAGACAAAGCTTTTATATATATATATATATATATATATATATATATATATATATTCTCATGTTATTTTTACCAAGAAATAGTAATTAAAGGTGTTAAAGTCACATTACCAGGGCCCTTTTTAGATTTCCAACACTACACCAATGCCCAATGCCCAACAATGCCTTCTGGCAACATAAAATGATTTCAATAGTTTTTAACTTTTGGTTTTAAGCATGAATCACTTTTATTGTATCACTTCAATATGTTAAAAGTCTTCGTTACCATGAAAAGAATCCCGAATTCAAGGCAAAGGTGTAACCGATAGTTGATCTCTTAGTATCAATTGAGCTGAACCAATTAGAGTCTTTAAATTCATACAACATTAAATCATATGACATTTGATATAGTATGCCATATTTAGGCATTCCTTTGACATTTCATAAAACTAATTTTTCTAATTTCCAATTAACTAGATTTGTTTATGATAAGAATTTAAAAAACGTAGTTAAAAATTAAATGTAGATATGATCGAGTGGATGTAAGACAGATCATACTATTCCAAAACTTTATATAGAGCGATTCATCGATTAGTGTTGAATAATCATAGGTTGACAATTTCAGCCCAACCTCCATAAGTGTAGTGAATGGATTGCTCTTTGTCATATTGAATTTATTCAACTTTGATTTGGCATATTTTATTTGTGTCATAAAGATAATTGATTAAAATTTTAAAAGCCTACATCTCAACAATAATGTAGGATGTCTAAATTAGTTATATCAAAAGTAGAGAATAAATTAGATCACTTGATAAATTATCATGGCTCCATTACGGTGATGGAAAATCATTAATATAGACATGAGTATCACTCTATTTCATCACCATTGATTTTGACATAGATAATGGGATAATAAATCCTTCATATAAATCCATAATTTCGAACATGTTGATAAATTTTAATGTATTAAGATATTGGATCATGTTTAACTTCATACAAAGTTTTAACAAGTGTAAAAACCTTAATTATTTCTTCCTAGTACTCAAAATCCTTCTAGATGTACCATGTAAACTTCCTCATCCAAATACCCATTTAGAAGGGCACTCTTCACATCCATTTGATACACATTTCAACCAAACTGGGTAGCTATAGAGAGAATGAATTGTAAAGTGATCATCTTAATAGCATGATTAAAAGTCTCCTTATAATCTATCCCTTCCTGTTGTAAGTAACCCATAGAAATAATACAAGATTCTTATTTTTACAAATTACTATATGCTTTACACTTCACCTTATACACCTCACCTTATACACCGATTTGCATCCAATGGCTATTTATTAAGGTAAAATCCACCAATTCCTAGTTATGATTCTTCATCAAGGCATCATACACTAGTAGATTTGAGGAAATGGCATTAAAATAATCATTAGTTTCCGAGCAATTTAATGCATAATATATCAAAAATATTTTATAACATAATTTGTATCATTAATTTGGTGAATCTACAAAAACAAAGAAAATCTATTAAATTTTAGGCACAATTTATTAATGACAAAATTTTACCTACATTTTATTACCCACAATTTGTAAAATTTGATTTTAAATTGTCCTCAAACAATCACTTAAACATCAACATAAATATTAATGCAATTGCCTCAATAGACACATAAAACCTTACCCTTACACTCCCAGTGTGTAAAATTAGATTGAAAAACATGTTTCTTTTCATCCTAAACAAGTCACACAAATTCAAAGAAGGGAAACTCTTTTTTATTAGCAAATGTATTTTTTTAAATAGAGAAGGTGTATGATCTCATAAATCGTACGCATATATTTTATGCACGTATATAATAATCTTACTACAATTAATGAAAAGAAGAAAAAAAAAAATCATTAATATTATATCATATTATCTGCAAAATTAGAGCATTGATTTTGGAATTTAATATATATAATTTTTTTCTAATTTTTTTATAAATCCACATTTCAATTACACTATTTTTTATGAAAATGATAAATGTTTTCAAAAATCATACATATCCTGCTCCAGATTATTTGCATGCCAATGAATATTTAAAATTGTTAACACTAACTACAATTTATTCTTGAGGAAGGAAAAATATATGTAATTCTTAAATGTATCATGTAGATGTAATGTGCTAGAAGAAACAGGGACAAAAGATGGATGAATGGTTCAAAGTCAAAAGAAAGGAACATAATGCTTGTAAGGAACAGTGTTATATACAGAGTAAATAAAATTTAGTCACCGGCATGGATCGACAAGGTAAATAGCCACGAAACTATATATCCATTGTCCCCATATATGGTAAACTGAGTCTGTATAAGTCATTTATTTAAATTATTTTGAAAATGTTAAAAATGTTTCAAGTAGGATACACCAAACTCACCCACCCAATCCATTGCACCTTAAGAATATCAATAGAATTTGTAGAGAGAAAGCTATCAAATTCTATGGTTGTAAGTCTCGGGTTGTAATTTGTATCCCTTCAATGAATCTAGACTTTTAATATAGAAAATTAAGCTTAAACTTCTGCTCCTTGTTTCATACTTGTTTTGGTTGGAGGGGATCTGTCAGTGCATTTGAGTCACTTAAGCCTTTTAGGAGCCTGTGTAGACGCTTTTAATCTTCTTTTGCATCCCTTCCCCTTCTTGTCAGCAGCAACCAGTACAAATTTTATGCGAAATTCCATACTCTCTCTAGGAACAATCCTTCCATGTGCCCCTTTCGGCAGTGGTCTTAAAAATGGTTCCATGAAACATAAAATTTATTTTCAGGGAATTTCATAAAGTCACCCAATTTCATAATGAGCGGTTGCTTCACTTTTCATGGTAAGTAAAGCTTTTAATGCAATGTCTTCTGCGTGATGTAAGGAAACCTGACACATTTTTACCTGGCAGTTTTTTGCAGTTGGTACTTCATTTTCTAAGCAGTAAGATTTTTTTGGCCATTTCTCCATGTAAAAAGTCCTTTGCCATGAAAAAAGTCATAAATTCAAGACAAAGGTGTAACAAATAGTTCATCTCTGACAGAAAATAAAAACATATAAAAATAGAAAATAGAACACACAGATTGCTACAGCAATTATGGAACAATATTTTTATTAATCTTCTTGAATCTTGCAGATTTTCTTGATCTTGCTTATCTTGCTCAATTACAATACTGCCCCATGGGTCTATTAAATAGATTTGAAAGCAAACAATAATTAGAAAAACAAACTGAAGACTAATTTTAGTCTTTACATGCAAACTGAAATTGAACTGCTTCTCTAACAGTTTAACTAACTATTTGATAACTGCTGTGCATGCATGAGGAGTGGAGAAATTATCTCCTATTAACTTTAGTTTCTAACACTCCCCCTTAAATTCTACCACTAACTACTTCAACATTTACAATGCCTAAATTTTGTCAATACACTGTCTCTCATGCGGAATACACTGCGTTGTGAAATACATCATCTTATATGTGGAATACACCACCTTGATATAGCTTAGATTGAGGCTACAAATAAATACAATTGCTCAATGAGCGTTCACTTAGCGTTTGAGACTGAGGAGTAGCCTGTCGAAAGGCTATCAACGGACATGCTTATGTCCAACACTGCAAGCTTCATGCTTGCTTACCTTTCTTTCACCTGATGCTTAATTGTTCAGGTTTCCTACTAGGACTCTGTTGGGTTCTTTCCACGTTGGTCTAGATTTGCCAACAATCAGCCTGATCTTCAGACACTTTAACAGTTTCACTCGTTGTTCAATACACACACTTTCACAGCTTCACTCGCTGTGTAACACAAGCTCTGCGGAGCTCATCTTTTCAAACACGGCACTAACACAAAATGGAATGCTACATCATTCACAATCTCTCATCATTTATCTTCAGAGAAAAGGAAAAAACAAATAAATACACAGAACTATCTCTCAACTCATACAAATATTTAAACATATATCAGAAGGCTTTCGCTTGGTCAAAATAAACTCTAGCGGAGACCACGAACTAGCTGGAATGCTTCAATGCCTTCTTCACCACTTCTTCACTTCTACGAAAGCTTGAATAGCACTTCACTTTTGCAAGTCTTTGTACAACAAACTGATTTCCATGATCTGTGCGCTCCTCCCAAGCTGACTTAGCTTTTCCACGATTTGTGCGCTCCTCACGCCAAATTGCTACTACTGCGCTAGCTCTGATTTGATGCCGTGCCAAAAAAATCATACGATGCGTTGTTGTGCATCTTCTTCTGCCACGCATGATTCCCTTCTGCTATTCTGTTGCGTTGAACAGACACTTCTTCCAACAGTTCGCAGGCTTGGCGTCTAACTTCGCTGCTTTCTTTTGCGCTTGACTGCCAATTCAGCATGTGCAGCTTGCACCTTCTGTCGACTGTCGCTTCCCCTCACGCTCTTTTTTTTATATATATATAAATTTTTGAACAACGTCGGTTCCTCCTCACATCGACTGTGCGTCCCCAACCTGGTGCATCTTCCAGTCGGCTCTGCATGTTACAATTACCAGATCGTGGGTTGTTTATTGGTAGCGATCTCCTCCTTTCAGCCAAGCTTTGGCTTCCTGTTCCTTCCACTGATCTTGGCGGGCTATCACCTTCTGTTCTCCATCGTCTGCTCCATGCTTGAGAAGCTTTTGAGTCATGTCTATGGCTTTTTTATTAGCCATCCAAAGGCTCTTTCACTCTTATTGAATTTGGCGGCTGGGCAGTCCTTATATTGTCTACGCCACTTTGCATGGCCTGCGATATCTTTTTTCTGAAGGTGATCTCCTTTCCTCCAATAGGATCTTCTTTCTTTCAACTCAATCTCTTTATGCACCCTTTGGCTTCTGTTGGACTGCATTTTAGGAAACCTTCTTCCAGTGTCTCTTTCTCCTTGGTTGCGCTTCAGTTGTGTATGCTTCTGATGCGCTCTCCCTTCACGGCTTCCTTCCCATGGTCTATCGGACTGCTCATTTGTTCCTGAGCAGTGGCGCTTTTGAATGCAGACTGTACTTTTTTAACACTTAGCAGTTGTTGCTGCTTCTCCCACAAACTCCCTGTCTCAGCAGGCTCTTTCACTGGCTGCATTCATTGGCAGCACTTCACCTTCCAAGGCCAGAGTGTTAAGCTGGCTCTGAACCTTCTTCTGCGTTGATCTACAGGGTCTAGAAATTTTTTGCAACTTCCCAGGATTCTCTCCATGAGCTCTGATACCATTTGACAGAAAATAAAAACATTTAAAAATAGAAAATAAAACACAGATTGCTACAGCAATTATGGAACAATATTTTATTAATCTTCTTGAATCTTGCAGATCTTCTTGATCTTGCTTATCTTGCTCAATTACAATACTGCCCCATGGGTCTAGTAAATACATTTGAAAGCAAACAATAATTAGAAAAATAAACTGAAGACTAATTTTAGTCTTTACATGCAAACTGAAATTGAACTGCTTCTCTAACAGTTTAACTAACTGTTTGATAACTGTTGTGCATGCATGAAGAGTGGAGAAATTATCTCCTATTAACTTTAGTTTCTAACAATCTCATGGTATTAATTGAACTGACCCAATTAGATTCTACAAATTTAGACAAGAAATCTTCCGACATTTGATAAATATGTCATATTAGAGTGTTCCTTTGACATATTATAAAACTTGTTTTTCTACTTTCCAATGAACTAAATTTGGTTATTACAAGAACTGAGAAATGTAGGTAATAACAAAACATAGATCTGATCAAATAGATGTAAGATAGATCAAACTGCCCACCAATTATTTATAAAATAATATATTGACCATGTTGAATCATCATAGATTGACAACTTCAACCTAACCTCCATAGGTGTAGTGGATGGATTGCTCTCTATCACCCTGAATTTATCCAAGAGTGCTTTGTATCATAAAAAAGTATGTTTAAATTTCCAAAACTCCACACCTAAAAAAAATAATGTAGGAGGTCTAAATCAATCATATCAAAAACAGAAAATAAACCAGATCACTCATGAATTATCATGACCCCCATTACCAGTGATGGAAAATCATTCACAGAGACATGAGTATCACTCTTTCATCAACATCACTTTTTAAATAGATATTTGTATCATAAATCCTTCTTCTGAATCTAGAATCTTGGAGATGTTGATGGACAGTCCTTCCATATGCCCCTTTCAGCAGTAGTCTTAAAAATGGTTCCATGAAATATAAAATTTCTTTTCAAGAAATTTCAAAATTGTCACATTTCCAAATGGCATAGTCACCCAAATTCTATAAAGCTTTACTTTTCATGGTAAGTAAATATTTAAAGCAATATCTTCTGTATAATTTGTTCTCATCCAGGAAACCTGATACATTTTTACCTAGCAGTTTTTGCAGCTTGTACTTCATTTTCTAAGCCAGAAGATTTTTGGCAGTTTTTGCAGCTTGTACTTCAATTTCCTTGCTTTTGTGTTTGTTTTGTTTTGTTTGTTGCTTTATCTTCCCTCACCGACTTTATTATGGTTTGCATGCCCTCTTTAACATATCTTGTGCCGTATACAAAATTTATAGGAAACTTTCCTTTATGTGCCAATCTCTTCACCTTTCTTTGTTTTGTTTGTCGCTTTGTTTTTTATTTTGTATACTTTGCATGCTCTCTTTTTTGATAGCTCATCGATTGATGTCAAGCTCTTTTAAACGTATCTTGTGGCGAATTAAAATTTCTATTGAAAACTAATCTTTATTGATTCAATTTATTTAGACATTGTTATTGTTTATTGATTGGCAGATTATATACCCAGACTTGCATTGACAGATTTTCCTAACTATTTCCAAATTGAAGGCATATCTGACCCAACATAAACAGCCAGCTTGAAAGTCTTTGCAAAGCCAAATGGATTCTAGTTAACAGTTTCGAAAGCCAAGAGATTGAATGAAGCAATGGAAGCTATGGGTTCGAGTATACTCAGTAGGACCTGTTACCTTTCAAAAGCTACAAGTTATATTGAATATTTGGGTACTTGGGTATACATCCTTTCATATATTTATGTGTTAGTGTATTTCTATTATATTTTAACAAATTTCGGTATATTTTTTGTTTAGTTCTTTACAGGTCACAGATTTGAATCATTACTTAATATTAGAGCTTGCTCAGCTTTGTGGCCAGAGGAGAAGTAGTGCCTTCAATGGCAATAAATCTACATAAGCTTTAGAAGGTTTGCATCTCTCATAACATCTATGGAAGATTCAATGTAAAGAATATAACCTTTCAGAAAGATAGCTTTTTAAATTTTGTTTCATTACATTTATAGAAAGTTAAAATGTTATTTATATGAAAGGATTTTTAATCTTTCATGAATGGAATGGATGAAGCTTAAAAAACTATATTTAACAAAAATTATGTTTTTTACATTGAACTTTTCATTAAGCATTATAACAAAAACAATAAATTTAAAAAATAAAAATATATATATTTAAATATATAAAGAAAGTTTTGTCTATATAATAAATTGGTAAGAGTAAATATATTTATTAAATAAATAATTTTTTATATTTTTTATTTAATTACATTTTTTTTTTAAAATCATATATTATAATAGATTTATAATAAAATGCTATTATTTAGATTGAGGTTATTATACATGGAAGATACAATACTATCTCATTAGATATGTTGAGATAATCAATTGTTAAATCAAGTATTTTAAACTTTTAATATTTTAATAACTAATCAAAATATAATAATCTTTGTTCATAAAAATTAGTACAAAGGTAAGTTATTATTTTGTCTCGATAAATCCCCATTAGATATGTTATATTAAACCAAGAAATTATACATTATAATTTGTTCTACTTGTAAACTTCAAGACAACAATGCTTAAAAAAAGGGGGGTTATATACCATTTATATCTTTTTTTAGCTCCATAATTATACTACTTAGCAAAAAAAAACAAGGTAATTATTATTCCTTAATTAAGTAGGGATAAAAGTTACATCACACGTAATCATAATAAAAAGACTTAAAAAGTCACAAAACACCTTCTCTAAGCCCTTAGTGATGATGAAATATGCAAACACGTCTAGTAACTTTGAGTAGAGATCATGAATAGCTTCCTCATTTCAATTAAAACATGTTAGCTTAAATTAGAATATATAAATGGATATAGGTATAATTACATCATATATTAATATTTGAGAGTTTTGAAATTATGTGTATAAAGAATGGAGGAAAAAAATGGGTTTTGGGTTACCAATATCATTTTTTAATCAAGAAAATTTAAAGTTTATTTTTAAAATGTTAATTGTTATTTATGTTGTTTTTTTTTTTTTAATAGAATCTTTTTAAGGTTATTTATAATATTTAAATATTTTTTATGGATTTTTATTGAGCTAACCTTGAAGTTTTATTGGTAAAATATTTGGTACTCATAATAAATAAGGATTTCATAGCAGTGAAGAAAACAAAAAAGTCTCTCCTCTATTAAAAGGGAAGGTTACATTTATTGAAAACAATAAAAACTAAGGAAAGCATATTTACACTATTTACAAGTTGAATGGGGGTGTTGTTTTGCAACATTCAACTAAAAAGAAAACTAGAAAAAGGGAAGATGAGGAGTTGCATGTGACGAACAAACTTGATTTCATTCAACTTCGTGACAAGAAAATGTTTAATGGGAGTAACATGATCACTTGAGATCACACACGATTATTGCTTGGAATAATGAAATATGCATTAACGTAATAAAAACACATCCATAAAGGAAAGCAAGACATAAAGTTCTAAATATCCTTGGGTTCTTGGTTAAAGATCAAACATGATTTCTTTCTCCCTCCTTCAAGATTCATTTCTCATGGACATTAAAAATCCCTTTTACAATTGTCATTTCTCTTATTTATTAAGATAAGAGGGAATGGGCTGACCCTTAACATTTCACGTGACTGTTCATATTCATATTTTTGTTCTAATTTATTTTCAAAATTACACAAGGAAAAATACAACTTTCCCAAAATAAGAGGCTAATAAAAATGGAAAAAAAACCTAAAAACTTCTCCATGGAGTATTTTTAGGGGTAATGGTTGGTGTCTAAGAACCTAGAGTAGTATTAGCACATCTGAGTTTTTATTTGCTTTTGACAACTTTAAACTTTTTGAATTTATTCATTGCCTCAGTAATGTCATTCCCTTTTGATACTAACATATGCTTACAACATGTTAGGAACCTTTATGAATCTAGCAACAGAGCATTTGAAGCTTCTATGAGTTCAATCAATTGATTATTCAATTCTCCTAACGACACATGAATTTCACTAAGCACAATCATGGAATCAACATTGAACGCATTCTCTATGAATAGATCCTCATGAATCACCTTCTTGCACTGAGATTTTATTTCATTTGCGGTGTACAAGGTAATTGTATCCTCCTTGATTAGATCACAATGTATTTCATCTATATTAGAAGAGAGCAATTTATGTTTCTTTCTTCCAATGATGATCTACTCCCACAATTCTTTGAGTGCCCTGATCAAGATTTCAATATTTTTAAGAATGCATTCAGACCACTTGCAAGAGTTGTTATCTCTTTATTTGTTAAAAATTACAACTTTGACCATCATGTTTGTTTCAACATCAATCATTTCATGAAAATCATATTTCATGTTATCTCACACTTTTAACTCACTATCATGGGCTTTGATTTGTTGATTGATATTGACGCTTTCACTATCAATAGCCCCATATAATTTCAACACTTCCTCAATATATTTCATCCCACTCAACAATGCTTCCTCAACCCAAGCTTCCGTAGTTTTGCCATATGATTTGTATTTGTTGATGGTGGCAATGCCTTATTTGCAAATACCAAGCAATTGGGAAGGAACATCTATTTTCAATGCTATAGGCGTGTTGATTGGATTAAGAATATAGTTGACATATCTTATCAACTACCTAATTTGATCTATAAGTTGCTCTTAAATGAGCTCATCGTACTCAAAAAATTTGATCATTCTCTTGGTGGCCTCACACAGGTTGTAAATGTCACTTTTTCTATTTGCCTCCTTACGTGATATTATATTAAGAGTATAATCACTTGTAGTCATTTATTCCACATTGAGCTCAAAATTTTCTAAAAATTATGCTCTCTAAGGGTCTGACACCAGCCTAGAAGTGGTTTTAACTTTATTGGGAGGGGGAGACTTAATAATATCAAAAACTACATCAAATATGAAATGTATACTTCCACTACCCTCTTTATTTTATTTAGCATAGGCTTCATCCATTGGAATGACATGTCACTAAAGGTAGTCATTTGAGATCCAATAGGAGGTGGTGTAGGTTGATATGGAGGATAAGATTTTGGAAGTAAGGGAATGGGTGGGGAAATTGAGGGAGATGAATGGATTATTGCTTTAAATTCTTTATTCGATACATTTTGAGTTGCGTCTATGACTGAGGTAAGGTACTGTTGGGTGGTGTTGGGAATGGCAGAGAATGGTCACCAAGAGATGAAGAAGACTGTAACAAAAAAACTTATTTTCCTTCAATCTCTTACCCATAACAGGGCTCTCTTCACAAGTTTTTTAGGTGATTTTGTCTACTCAGGATCTTCATCATCACCATCCTTAGATCTTGAAGAGCCAGATGACTAAATTATCAAACTAGTACTAGTATTATTTGGGTTTGTAATAGGTGTTGTTTTTGGAGGGGCTGATGTCTTTAATATTTTAGAGTCACTTTCTCCCATGAATTATACCACCTTCTTATCAAACCATTTATCAGTTCTAACCAACACAACCTTGGTTCATCTATGTATGTTTTCAAGCTCTCTTATTGACCAATTATTGGTTGTTAAATGAGCAATAGCTTTCATATCATATCTAAGGTCAATCAGGTTTCTCATGTCATCTACCATGCCATTTGGTACCCATTCATATGTGAATGCCTTAATCTTATCAATTTTCATTTTGCTCCAATCTAATCTGATCACTTCATACTCATTGAAACAATATTTTTATTTGTCTTCTAGATGAGGCTCATGCTCATATGAAGAATCAATGCTAATATTCCTTTTCAAAAATCCCTTAATATCAATATAAGTCCTACAGGGAGATGAGTGAAGGGTGAATTGAGATATTACTAATTCAATATATTGAACATTGACCATTGTTTTACAAGAAAAGTGTCCTAAAGAAATTGGGAACAAAACACCTGGGATATATCTATCTTGACAATGTTTGTGAACTATTTCCAATTGCTTGCACAACTCTATCAATATGTTCTTATTATTGGCTAACCTTGGTAGGCATAGGGGATATCCCTCAAATCCTCTAACCTTGATATAGGTGAACTTATGGAATTGAATGAAGTAACTACCATAATAGTTGATCAAGGTAGTTGTTGATTCTTCTTCCCCGGTCTTCATCAAGAGCTTTCATTATCCTCATTTTGAAAGCATAGTTCACTATATTCTAAAGTCTTTGTTTCTCTACTCTAGAGTCAACTGAGGAAAGCATTCATATACTTGAGTTATAGGGGAGATGTTACCCTTTTGAGAAAGGTCAAGATATATTATTTGTGAACCCAATGAGTACACCAAATACTAAGTCATGAAGAATTGCTTCATAGAATCTAAATTTAACAATTTTAGTGCAGGGAATTGATGATCATCTCACCCTAGTCTATGAATTGCTTTCCATTGTAGATGATATTCATTGCCATGAATGAACATCTAGTGATAGAAGTTTTGAGTGTTTTCATTTCTAATGATGTGATTCAAGAGATTGATCATGTCTGAAAAATCCTCTTGAAAATTTGATATGGAAATTGTCTTTAGTAGCTTGGAGACCTTGTTCCTCTTATGCTTCATCTAGAAGTTGTTGATCACTATCAAATATTTATTAGGATTTTTGTCCCATAAATTTTGTCCTAGAATGTTTCTCATTTTGGCATAAGTATCATGTGCAAGGATCCTCATTGGCATTCTTAGCCACTATCTATTAATAATATATCGATTGATTTTATGTCCCTAGTATTAGTATCATAATTTCTTGAATAGGTGAATACTAGGTATGAGCACTAAACAGATTTTGGAAATCTAACTTCTTGTGGAACACCACTTTCAACCAGGTAGATAGTGAATGTAGTTGCATTTTTTACATTTAATCTTTTGTGTAATTTTTATAGGTCAATATGCCTAATATATGAATATGTAATTTTGTAAATATTATTTTCCAACACCATCAATGGTTTGAATCTCATATAATTATATTTCATCTTGTTAGGATTCAAAAATTCAAGAGTCACTTCAGCAAGATTGAGTAGGTTGAACATGTCTTGAGGGAAGAAATTTTAATGGGGTTGGAATGAATGGGCCATAGTGGTCATAAGATGGGATCTAAAATTTGTGTAAAATACCGATAGAATATATATATGAGGGAGGAAATGAAATGAGTGGAAACTTTGTAAAAATGATTTTGATTTTTCTCAAAAAGGTGTTGAGGAGGATAATACTATGAAATACTCAAAAATTAGGAAAAGCTGACACATTTTTGGAAGCATGTCATCATCAGAGGAGATAAATAACATTAAGGTAAGATTTCTTGGCCAAAATATTAATCCAAATAAGGCCCCAAAGGGATTATAAATTCTTATTGTCGATGATTTGGCTCATAGCAACCATTACCTTGGCACCGCATGTGGCTATGTCCTACTGAGACACACGGAGGTGTTGCATGTGCACTTGGGCATGTTGGATGCACATGCATACCTACACAAGAAAATGTGTCCTTTCATTCACAATGACTATGCAAATGGACTCAAGTCCACCACATCCACGAGGATGCACATCTTTGGGGCAATGCACATGAAGATCAAAAATGTTTAGCTTTGTTTATTCATGAGACACTTCAACTTTGACAAAGATCACTCAAATTGAATTCCTAAAATACAAATAATTACAAGCATATCAATTCTTACTTCCAAATAACTAATTTTAGGAATATTAAGAGATCTCATGCACAAACAACTTAGTTCAGATCTATCAGACAACATACATGCTATTGGTTTCAAGGTATTTAACCCTTTGGTAGTTGATTTGTTGTTTCTATTTTTTTTTAGATATGCTTTTGGCACTCCATTTACATACTAATTCATGCATTGTCTTATATGTCCTATAGGCCATTCTTTGCCTTCTGTGGACATTAATTTCTAAATTAGATTTTAAAAATCATCATGTTCGTGGGGGTATGTGGGATGCATGGGTGTGTGTGATCATGGGTGGCACATTTCCATATATCACATGCTTCAAAGGTCTGGGATGCCTATCCATTAGGTCATGTGAGGTGATAATACATGCCCTATGTGTTTAACTAAAAAGACTAAATTGATTCTTCAATTTTTCACTTTTTAATTTAGAGTTTCTCATTTTTTTAAATGTTATTCTCAATTTCTATAAAAAAATATCTTTGGAAAATTTGAAGAACAACAATTGGCTCAAGGTGAGTATGGGGAGTTGTAAGAAGACACAAGATGAACTTCTAAAATTTCTTGGTTTCACAAGCAAACTTATCATCTATTGAGCTAAGATTCAACTTGAAGACAATAGGAAAGAGAAAGGAAATGGAAAAAACTAGAACCAAGAATGAAAACACACAATGAAATGGAAACATACAAGAGAAAGGAAGCACATAATTAAAGGGATTCTATTAGGTACAATACTCAAAATTTTATAAAACAATAATTTTTATTTTATTTTTTTGAATGATTAAAATAATTACATATTTTTTAAAAAAATAAATCTCGACTCAAAATTAAAGTTGACATGCAAAATTAAAAAACAAAAAAACTACCTAGAGTTAATTGTCCCTACTATAACTAACAACTTTATTTTATTAATACTTTTTTCATGCAAGTTTGAATTGGCCCAAATTTTTAAATATATCCTCTAAATACTAAAGTCACGATATTTGATGAGTTTTAATTCAAGTTTATGTCCAATTACAAAGTTATCCAATTTTTGGTATTTTAACATGACTAAAATTATTAGAATTCAATTTCAAGCTATTAGATGATCTCATATTTCTCTCCAAACATCTTGGAATTGACCCTAACTAGTGAAGCTAGTTATCGATACATTGCGATTTATTTTATATTCATTTTTTTGTACAGTAGATCTCAATCAGGTTAATGAGTCAAAAGGTATGGCCTCTGGAAGATAGGTGCATCAATAGTCTATATTCCATATACTACAATCAAAAGCTACAAGCACAACTTTACTTTTGTTTTTTTAACTCTATTGAGAAAGTATATCCAAACATTAATTTTTTGTAACGATAGTATATTTTTTAAATATGTGTAAGAGCCACACAAATGGAA
The DNA here is from genome assembly GCA_037957365.1 of Torreya grandis. Classification (NCBI taxonomy): domain Eukaryota; kingdom Viridiplantae; phylum Streptophyta; class Pinopsida; order Cupressales; family Taxaceae; genus Torreya; species Torreya grandis. The sequence goes on along the minus strand of JARHVA010000227.1, from coordinate 4,683,441 downwards.
GTGGGTGTTGCATTCCCAAGGAATGTCATGTCTATGGGACATAATCTTTACAGACATGAATGACCATCCATGAGAGCTAGAGTTTGGTGAAGGTGGTGAAGATAAACATATGGAAGAAAAAGGTGCTTCTATGGACTATAAAAGTACTAGTTAAGAGGCAATAATATACAAGTGATGAAGGACATGAAAATTCTATTGAAGAATAATTAGTTGGCCATGAGAAGGAAAGAACAAACAATGATGAAAAATGTGTTTTCAATTAAGACTAAAATGAAGCTCCAAATTTGATTGAAGATGAAAAAGAATGTGTTGGTAATGATAACCGAGATGATATTCTAAATGTTTAAGTGTATATTAGGACATATACTTTTATATAGTCTAAGATGCACCTATAATAGTACACTTTATGGATAACATATATTTATATGCACATTATTATCTATAACTTATTTATAACATATTTGAAAATAAGAGTATCTTATTAATGGTTGTCCTCAAATTAGAATTTTTTTAGTTTGAGAAGATTTTCTCGAAGTTAAATATTTCTTCCAATCTTAAACCTCCTTACTTATATATAACAAGAGCCATGTAACAACTTATCCCTACCTTTATATTTATAATTATTTTTGTTTAAATTTATATATAATTTTTTAATGTAAATTAATTTAAATTTAAAAATATAAATTTAATATTGTATAAATTATTTTTATTTTAATTTGATTAATAATAATTATTTTGAAAAAATAAAAATAAAATAAGTGAAAAAAATTATTTAATCAACTGAAAAAAGAAATAGAAAAAAACTTACTTTAAAAAGATAGCAAGTTCCCTAATGAAATAAAACATACCCTAGAGAGGGTTAATGTGAGTAAGGGAATGAACAAGAAAATCAAAAGCATTTAGCCTTTATTTTTCTTAAGTGAAAAAAATTTAAATATTTTATCATTAAATTGTATTTAGAAAGATGCAAACATTATATTAAAATATTGTTAAGCTTTTAAAATAAGGATATTTGCAAACATCATTAAATAAGGATATTTGTTAAGCACATCCCAAACATGAGGAGGTTTGAATGCATTTTACAACAAATAAAATTTAACATCTACACCCGCTTTGACACGTATAGTTCATTTTATACAGGACATAAATATTTTCGGCTTGCTATTAGCTATTTTCAGGAAAAAAAACGTTTGTTTCATTTATTGTTTATAGAGGTTAGAATCTCTATTAAATCAATAGGAATATGTTAAAATAATATTTGTGAATATTTTAAAATTTGTATGTTAAATTTTAAATTTAATTTTATAGTTATTATAATATTAAATTTTTTCATTAAAATTAGAAATAAAATAATTGAAAAATGATTAAAGATATTTATTTCTTTTTATCTTATTTTTTATTTGGAAAGTTATTAACTCTTTTAGACATTTTTACTCTTAAAATAATATAATAATTATTCAACCTTATTCATAGATAAGTTTATTTATTTAATGTTTCAGATTTATGCACATATAATTAATAATGATTTTTGAAACCTATTTAATATTTACTTATTATGGATTTATCCCAATATTTTTACATGGTATGATATTTTTTCAAAGATTCACATCATTATATGGATGGTTTCTATCTTTACAGTCACTTTCTCTTCAATTTTTGAATTTCCCTTTAAAATTGTATTAGTGAAACTTTATTATTTTTTTAATTTCAAAACTCTTTAATGTAATTTTGACCATTCCATTGTATCTAGAAAATCTAATAAATTTATATTTTACTTTTGTTTCATTAAAAACAGAACTTTAATGCTCTCTTAATGAAGATTTGAAATTTTTTACATACCAAAATTTATTGACATAATTTTTTTTTTAATAAAATTGTAAAACCCTATTTTGTTCACTTCTTTCCAATCCTAATTAATTTATTCCTATTAAATTAACATATTATGTATGAAACATTTATTATGCCCTCTTACACTATCTTTGTCCAAGACTAGATCCCTCCGGGTGACATGGTGGATGATGCTAGGTGATAGAATCATTTGGCTCTTGAGGACCTCGTTTTGAGCGTTGGGTATAATCCATGCTTTTGGTCCTTTTTTTCCGAAATGAACAGTGCCTTCTGCTAGATAGTGCAATGTTTTTTGTTTTTTTTTCTTAAATCTTATTCATTGTTCGGGGGTCGAAGATGGTAGCGTCAGATTTTTTTATTTTTTTTTCTCCGGTGGCTCCTTGTCACGTCTTATTGGTATATCTACAGTTTGTTTTGTTTACAGACCCTTATAATGCTTATACCAATCCTACATTTTCCATGATGTTGTTGCCTCATTTACACTAGTTGTATCTGGCCTTTTTGTCCCCTCTTGGTTTGGCATGGTGGTGTTTCTGTGGGCTCCCTTGGGGAGTGGTGGTTCCTTCCATTTTTAGTGTTATATTGTTGTTGAGTGTTGTTTAATATTCTTAAGAAGGTTTTTTTATCCTTATAATATGCCAGTCTTGTAGGGTCAAGTGGAACCCTTATCCTTCCTCTGTTATGATCACTAGTGATATCTAGTGGTCCAAGTGCCCCATGTTCGAAGATTAATTGGATTTGTCTTAATATTTGAAGAAGATTTGTTATTCGGGATCTATTCAAGTATTTTTAGTTTGACTGATTATTTGTTACTAGATTTTGTTGTTGAGATTATTTAGGTTATTCAGTGGATCGTTGTGTATTTTTCCTTGATCTTTTACATGATTGGGATGTTTGTTTATTTGTAATGCATGGTTTCTAAGCCAAGAAATGACTGATTTTGGCCATTGTGAACATATTGTCCTATTTGTTTTCTATTTTCTTTCTACTCTTTACATCCTAGGTCCTTTCTAATTAGGACTTGGATGTAGTTTTGTTTTCTTAATGAATTATTTTTATGGTTTTGTTGGATCTAGGGTTTGTTCGCTAGTTTTTGCTAGCTTTCTCTAAGTTACAGGTTTTGATCTCAGTGCAAGAAAGTAATTGTGGAGTCCATAGTCCTTATCCCTTTTCTTATTATAGTAATTTTATCTTTGTATGGGTGAGGGTCCTTTCAACCATTAATATCTATTAAAAAAATTATGCATAAGGAACTAAAAATATAGAAGCACTTTGATAGGTGTTCCACCTAATATTACATGGAATATTTGTCTTGAAAGAAATAGTAAAATTTTCTAAGAAAAAGAGTCGGTTTAGAAAATACATTGGTTAAAAGTAAAAATTTAAATATTTTCTTGTATTTAAACATCAATCAAATCCAACCAATAAAGTGTGTGCAATAGAAAAATCAATTTTGAGGAAATGGTTTAAAATAGTGCTAAGGACTATAAATGATGGAAAATAAAATCCTAGTAAAAAATATACATAAGGTGGATTCCTCCTAGGGATGGATTTGTTATATTTAACTTTGATGGAGTTTCACATAATAATCATGGGATGGCTAGAGTATGTTATTTAATTCATGATGCTTAAGTTGTATTCTTATAATTTAATTTTGATGAAGTTTCACATAATAATCATGGGATAGCTAAAGTATGTTATTTAATTCATGATGATTAAGTTGTATTCTTATAAGGTGGATCTTTCTTCATTCCAAACGTAACAAATTATGAACCAAAACTAAATAATTAATTAATTGAAGGTATGAAATTGAGTTCTAGATAAAACATTCCATAATGTTATTGTTGAAGGTGACCCCAATTGATTATTAATGCAATGATTAAAGGTAATAAAACTCCCAAATTGATTAAATAGTATTTTGAATAAAACAAAGGCATTAGAAGAATCATTCACTGAAGTAGTATACAAACATTATTTCAAGGAATGCAATAAGACAAAAAATATTAGGAAATTGAGATGTTGGTTAGATTTTTTTAATTGATCTATTAATTTTATAGGTAAATTAATGGGAAGGATTAATAATAGTTTTGAATTTTGAGAAAAATTGAGAATGAAAGAAGAAAGGACGTTTAAGTAGGATGGATGATCTAAGTTTTAGCTAAAATCAATAATGTTAGTTGCACCTTTTATTGTGTGAATATTAAGAGTTTTATTATAGAATACAAAGGTTAAAGATATATTTGACTCACTTATTAGGATTCTTATTATAATTAGAGATATGGAGGGTGTTTTGTTTTCTTTATATAAGTTATCATTGATTGAGGTAGACTTTACATTTTTTTGTTGTGAATATTGTGGTAATGGATACAAAATAAGGGGATGTATAAGGGTGTAATATATCTTTTGTTTTAAGCAAAATTGCTACAAAATGTGAATCTTCTGACTTCTAAAGGAAGGAGGGTTGTATGCTTGTAATTATAAGAGACTATGGTCAATTCTAATTTTGGCCAATACTAGGAGTTATATTTACGTGGCATAAATTATCTTTTTTTCTTTAATTATTTAATTACTATAAGTGATCAATAATATATTTTAATTTTAAATCTTTTCTTTTTAAAAATATGATGCAAAAGTTCTTGGTAGGGGCTAAAGAAGACGATGTGTATATGTTTTTTATGTTAGACTTTTGTAGAAGCTTTTTTTAAATTTAACCAACTAAAAAAGTAATATGAATACTATATATAATTATTTAAATATTAATTTAAAGTGTGATGGATTCTCAACCATCATTTTATCAATCATTTTTGTAATAAATTATAATAATAATTTACAAGTGAAGAAGAAAATGCTTTTAAAAATTATAAAATTTAGATATTTATATGATATGACTAATAGAAATTAATTTATTATTTGAATTCATTTTATCACATTAATATTATTTATTATTAATGTCTAACTTTCATTCAATGCTACATGTATGTGATTATTTGTTGGCTCAATTTTAAAGTTTATTCACTAGACATAATAAATCAATAATATCACTTAAGAAAAAATATAAATAGTTTTTAAAAAATCATAAATTATAAATAATAAATTACTAATATAAACACTTACATAATTCATTATGATATGTTTTCATAGACTATTTTGTTTGATAAAATATTCATCCTCTTTATTAGCCCTACACTGAAATATCTTACATTGATACAAAATAAATAAAAATAGTTTTGAATAAACAAATTATAAAAATTACACTACTAAAAAAATAACAATTAAACATTTATAAAAATCAAATAAGATAAATAGATAAAATTACAAAATTAGTTATTGCTCATTTTAATCCGTATTGGCTTGTGTGATGAGGAATTGGATTATTATGAAACCTCATTTCTCCTACTTTTAGTACCCATTTTTTTATTCCTTCCTCTTATTCCCATTATCTCAATTATTTTCAATCAAAATTTTTCAATAAATTTTTCTATAATTTATAGAATGAAAGTTCTTTCATTATTTTTTTAATTTACCTGTGTTGAGGTATCATATTCTCATTAATGTCACTACTATAATCTCTTTGATCCTACCAAATGAAAAAGTTTTTTTCACTTTAAAAAAATCAAGCCAATATATGTGAGTCAATTGCTCATGATTGGCTACTTTCTTAATCGCTTCACATTATTTTTATAAACTCCACCATTTTCATTCAGTCAAATTTCTGCATTTATGACCCCTTGTGAACATAAATGATACTCAAGAGGAACATAAAGAGATCATTTGGGTCTAGTTTGTAAGCTTGGTAAAGCATGAAGGTTGCAGGTGTCAATATCAATTTTGCCCATATTATTCATGCTTAAGAAACCACGTTCTCTTGTAGCCATTTTAACTTTATAATGTTTCTTATTCAATTTTTAAAAACTTTGGGTTTTTTTTTTGATTAAATTTTCAAAAACGAAGGCTTCTTCTTGAATAAACATAAATTCAAACAAATTATTATAAATTAAAAATAGAAAAAAAAAAAACAATAGAATGTTATTAAAAAAATTAAGTTAATTAATATGTATTGAATATAAAATACAAGAAATTAAATGCACAAAATGTTTAATAATTTTTTTTTGAGATTTGAAAAAAAAAATTATTATCATGTATTTTTTATTTTTATTTTTCAAGCTTAATTAAAAAATTATTTAAAATAATATAAAATACACAAATATTCACTAAAAACCTTTTCATATTATATTTTAAAAATACTTTCAAATAATTTTTAAAAAATCTAATATTTACTTCTTTTATATTATATTAATTTTTTTTAAATAAATGAAAAATTAAATAACATATCAATAGTTGATATTATTCTTCCCTTATATATTTGAACTTTATATATTTGGTTTCTTTGTTTTTAAGTTTATATTTCCTTATCTTTTTATTTACCTTCCATATTCAAAATAATTCAAACAAAACACTAATCACAACATAGCAATAGTTAAGCCCTTCAAAATACTTATGTATCTCATATATGTCATAGTTTTGTAGGTCATATAAGTCAGAATAAAATTAATACCACCACATACATTTGGTCAAAGTGCCTTAAATTTATGGTTAGTCATAATGAAATTCTTGATGTTGTTTCATGATGGGTTTTTTCATCTATTAAAAAAATATCGAAAGAAATTTTAAATATTATTAAAAAATTAACATTGATATTAAAATATTTGTTTATTAGTGAACTTTTAAAAAAATGTGTGATATAAACAATAAAAAATAGTAGTTTAGTTTAAGAAATTGTAAGAAGGAATATATGATTTGAATTGACAAATACATTATAATAAACATACTTAACACTGATTCTTAAATAATTAAGTTATATTGTATATATTTTATAATTCTATTTCAATCAAATACTGAAAGAATTGCATAATTTGAATTAATACATAAATTGGAATGAATGCACTTGACACTAATCCCTATAAAATTGAGTCATATTATACATATTTTTAAAGTATAATCCAATCAATTACAGGGGAAAGTACATGAGTTGAATTGACAAGTACATTGAAATGATCATACTTGACACTAAGCTCTAAAAAATTGAGTTATGTGATACATATTTTAAAACTCTAGTTCAATCAATTACTAGAAGAAATACATGACATGAATTTATATATAGATTTTAATGAAAAATTTAACATTAACCCTTAAACAATTAAGTCACATTATACATATTTTTATTATTGAGATATGTTCATATTATTAATATGTAAGAACATAATTATTGTTAATAAACAATAATACTTTAATAATTGTTTTGTATATTACTGTTATTATGCATAATAATATATGGGGTGATTTGTTTTAGTTAATTTATTCGTTAGAAGATTATATTAATAAGTTGGTTAGTTGAGAGATTGTTTGTGAGAGTTTGTAGGGATTTCCCATCCCAAATATAGGAAACTCATTTCTTATATAACTTTGTAATAGTTTCATCTAAAATTAAGTTGAAGAAAATAATAATAGATTATTTTTATTCTATGTATTCTTTATCTAAGAATATTTTTTGAATGTATTATGTTTGGCTTATAAACCAAAATGAATGTCTAGTATTAGAGCAGCGTTAAGTTTACCCTGGTTATGGAGTCTTGAGCTCTGTTCAAAATGAGTGTCTTTTGAAGAGTTATTACATAACGTATAAGGTTTGCCTTGAAAGTGAATTTGTTTTAAAATTCATTTTGTGTATCAACAGTCTCCATGCAATGATCATTTTTATGTATCCATCGCTATATTAGAATAGCGTAACATGTAAAATGCCTGAGATTTGAATAAAGAAGCATCTCCAATATTGTATGAAATACATTTGCCATTGTACTAGTATTTCACAAAGTGCTGCATAGATCCGGTATTATTCTCTTACATTATAGTGCGTTTGTGAATTCAATGTCTTTTGGCCACATCTGTAACAGTATAATTGTATAGTGTGTCAACTCACAAGAAGAAGAAAATCAAATTCGTTATTATTTGAGGAAGTCGTATCCAGATCTATTTGATAGCAAAATCCATAAAGTCATTTTCACTGTTCATCTTCTATCTTGGTGTCAACATTCAAGCTATAATCGGATCCATAATAGATATGAGCATATTGCATATTGCATGGTCCTTTTTTATTTGAGGAAAAGGACACAATACATGGAGCATTCATATGTTGATTTACCGAGCGAGTGGTTAGATCCTCTCAATCTTTAGATAAATAACCTCAAATCAAATAATACCCAGTCGTATACCTGTCAGTTTCATATTCGGCGGTGCATGCAAAGCAAAAATGAATTTTTAGATCACCATGCAAAGATCACCATTTCCCCAAATGACGGACCTGCTGTAATTAAAATCCGTCCACATCTTGCTTGCATTTCCAATCACACGGATAGTCCCAGGTTTTTGTTAATTTTAGTAGATTTTTGAATTTGCTAAATTGTCTCTAAATAGTCTTACATTTGTTTTTGGAAGACTTGGTTATGGCCAAAATCCGTGGTTTAAATATTTCGTATATTTTATTAAGTTGTGTCAATTAAAAGTATAAAGCTTGGTTTGTCTTTTAAATCATTAGCCAAGACTTTGTCTAGAACAATACGTATGTTTTAGTTTATTCGTATAGATTTTGTTTACATAATCTAGAGTCCTTATGTCATTTTATTATTTTAGGCTAGAGTCTCTTTTTTGTGTGTGAGATTTTATTTTTGGACTCTATGTCATGTGTTATTAGTGAATATTGTATTTCAAAATTTAAAGCTAAAGTATTTTTAGGTTAATTTTTTTCAAGTTGAATATAGTATATTTTATATGTCGTTATTGTCTAAATCAATTGTGTCAAATATATATATTTTTTTAATTGGATTTTATGTTAATATCAAAAATCAAAAAGAGTTTTGAGTCTAAAATGTATTTGTCAAAGTCATTAATTAAGTTGTTGTGTGTTAGTAAAAGTCAAAATTTTCTTCTTGTAATGGACACATTTTCAAGGGACTCTGACATCCAAGTTGGAAAAAGTATGTCAGTCTTGAATATGGATCTTATCATAAATGATAATCAAAATTATAGCTTCATCGGCACATGTGCTAAGTAAGCAGCTTCACCTACTAGAGGAAGGAGGAAATGGACACTGAAGGTTCTAGAGCCTCTCGTTAACCACCAGTGATGGGCCCACTTTTTGCTTTAATGCATATTTTATTTTCAATTGTGTGTTATTTTCAGCATGGTGTGGTTTGAAATAAGAATAGATGAGTTTGTCTATCCCTGTTTGTCATAAGTTAACTGAAAAATCATTATATAACTTCTCTGAAATGTGATAGTGATGAAAGCTAGTAACTATATTGCACATCATTATGTGGCTCATGGTAAGCCACTTATAAAACCATTTGTTTGTGGTTGTTGGTTATCCACATGAAAACCATCCCATTTTGGTTATTGGTCAGTCATTTGTAAAATCATCTATGAAGTTTGTGATTACCTTGTAAAAATCATCGAATCATGAATACAGGTGCAGATATGGGAGAGATGTTTTCTCCATGTTCACATTAAGGAGGTGTCTACTAAAGGTTAATAATATTAACAATGGAGTGAATGTTGAAGTATGTTCATATTATTAATATATAATAATGTAATTATTGTTAATAAACAATAATGTATTAATAATTATTATATATATTATTGTTATAATAATAATAATAATAATAATAATATTATTATTATTATTATTATTATTATTATTATTATTCTTTGTATGAGAATATTTTCTGACTGTATTTTGTTTGGATTATAAACCAGAATCAATATATACTCTAGTCCAATCAATTACATGAATTATATGACTTGAATTGATTGATACATTAGAATAGACACACTTCGAAATAAACCCTAAATAATTGAGTCATGTCATACATCATTTCCATTTTTCAAATTCAAGTTGAAACATACTATTTATTGGGGTGAAGGTGTGAGTAAAATCAGTTATTATTTTGGCTATCTCATTTTTGGTATGTTCATCATGTATTATTTATCCATAGAACTATCTCTGCAATTTCTAATTGTGTTATTTTTTTATGATATTTAAAAAATTAAGGTGTTTTTTGTTTTTTATCGCATACCCCAAAATGTAAAGCAAAATTTTATTTTTATAGTTAAGTGATACAAATATGACATCAAATAACTAGACTACATATATAAATTGAGTGTACAACAAAAAGTCGGGTTGGGCATCCATTGGTTAAAAAATTTCTGATGTGAATGGGAGTGTGATAAATTATGTTGTAAATGTTGTTATCTAATACAACAAGGCAACTTTCAACCAATTTGAAAACCACACACTTATTATAGTGATGAAGATTGTATAAGGCTATGATGTCAATAAAATAGTATCCACTCACATATCCAATTGATTGTGGAGAAAATGTGTGACCATGGGGGTTTTTAATGTAGAGATTCAAGTTTTGTGTCTTTGCATAGTCAATCAAAGACACTTCAAAGTCTATTTAAAGTGTGCAAACTAATTTACCTTAGGTCTAGTCACCCAAATCAAGAAATCCATCAACTTTAACATTGTATAATAGTCGAATATGTAATTAAAGACATGATAAAATAATTCATAAATTTCAACATAGGATAAATTTATTTTAAACAAGAATAAGAAGACAAAACAAAACAATGCATATTTTTTAGTTTTTTTGATATCTACTATTAATATAAATGAATTTATTTTAGTATATATATTTTATTTTTAACAAATAGTAATATTAAACCAAGATTAAATCCCTAAATTATTAACATAATGAAAGCCCAAAAATAATATCATCACATCATAATATGTAAAATATATATATATATATATATATATATATATATATGGAGTAAACTGAGCATTATTATCATCATATACATCACATGTACCAATACCATGTCTAATTTGGGACAAATAATAGGCCAATAAAGTTATAAAAAAATATGTGAACAATTTTAAGGAAACATATAGGGCTCTTTGCTTTATAGTAGCTAATGACTGTATTATATGACATATAAACCACTATCTCTATATCTCTTCACAAATCTAGTGACCTTGAAATCCTTATATCAAATACATTTTAACAAAAATATTTTGAGGATCCTATAATTTAACTTAATTAATTTTTGGATCAAATTAACATAGTCCAATTTATCCTCTATTAATATTTTTTTGTCTTTAGATTTTACATAATATCTTAATTGAATTTAACAACTACAACTTCATAATTGTAATTAGATATCTTTATGTCCAAACTTTATGTGTATGCTTTTTTTTTCCATTAATCTAAATTCCATCATGTCTTAAACTAATCATATAGTGGAAAAAAAAAAGATAACATTTATAATAAAATGTTTTTAAAAAAATTATAAATTTATCATAAATAATATTTACAAATTCTTCACATTCGTCCATAATTTCCAAGTGATCTTAATCTATAATGAAGTCAAAAAATTTATTTAAAACTTGAATATATTCATATATCCAATTAAATCTACACCCTTGGGACCCAACCTTGCTCTTATAGACCTTTAGGTACAATGACTTTACACCCATAGATTCTCATGAATTCATCTCTTTCCTCTATTACAAATTCATTTTACAATTTGTATACTTCAATTCACATTATAATTGATTCTCTATTATAAAACTTAAAGTGGTTTATTTTTATTTTTTCATCAACTATTGTATAAAACACAATAAATTATTTGGATGGTGAACATAATTTATACATGTGCATGTATATACTAAGTAGTGGTTTAATACAGAATTTTCTGCACATACCAAGTCTCTTACTTACACCCTTTACCAAAATTATTTCTTTAAACTTCTCAAATATAAGATTATATTTCCATATATATGGCACACTAATGGATATATTTTTTCTTGGATGGATATTGAATAAAATAATAATAAGTTTTGATGAATTATGTATCCCTCATCCATTGAACCTTATAGATGGTACAATCACTTAATAAACCCCTTTAATGTTTTCATGTACATCTATATGAAAAACATTTTCCTTGTGATTATGACCCCAACTAGATCTATGTCATCCACTAAATGTATTATAAGATGGATCATTATATCCATGTAGTAATGTATGAACTCATTTTTAAAAAGGTAAAAAAAAAAAAGTATTATGTTTATTCATAATAATGCAATCTTGTCTTCATTTATCTCCTTCGATGAAAGACACCTATTGAAAAATAAGCTATGAATTATAGTTAAATGTTAATTATTTTGATAAAAACTAATGTAAAATTTCAAGGATTTTAAATTATATTACTAAGTGTGATAATTTATAGATAGTTTTAATTAAGTATTTGGTGAGACAATCCTCCCCCCTTAAATTAAACTAAAAAGGTACTATGAAATACACAAAATTATGTCATTATTTATTTTTTTATGTGAATAGAATTAATAACTTACCTTAAAGTATCCAATGAGATGTATAAGGGTTGGTAAAGTGGGTTGATTGTGTCCATCCCCACCCAAGTTTGAATCTCATAGGGTGTTTATAGGCCAAATATGGTCGTTTGAATTTACTCAGTGGTTTCAAATGATCAAGTGATAATTGTTTATATTATTTTAATAGTTCTCATGAATTGAACCCCTATTTTATGCCCCATAATCATTTGGTAACTTTAGTCAAAATCGAATATCTATAAAACTTTTTAAAAACCTACCTTAAAGTCAAAAATTAAACACAAAATAACAGACTTGGCTAAGAACCCCTATATGATCCCCTTATTTACTCAATAAAAATAAATAAATACTAATATACATACCTTTAACATGTGCTAATAATGAGTTCTTATGGATATGATTTTTCCATCGACCATGTATGTCTTTCAAATATACCATACTTCATTATTTTCCTAATTTTCATCATCACACTTCTTACTTTCTCTTTATTAATTATTGAAATTAATATTACAACCATACACCCATTTGTGCCCTTATATGTAAAGTGTGTTTGACCCTTTGAGGTCCATCCTCATCTCCAATCTATGTTTATATTTTAGAATTATATGTTTATGAAAATATTCAACCCAAAATTGTAATGTGTGCATTGAAAAAATAATATGTGTGATGAAGAGATCTTTCCAATATGGAAGATAAAAAAACTAGATAATTTATTCTAGCCATTTAGAATTATTAATGTTTGTTCAGCAGATGATTTCTAACATATCCCTTCATAGTGATTTTATCAATCATTTGGTGAAAACATATTTGGAGGAACCCTTATTTCATTTTTGTCATCATTTTTTCCCTCCTATCTCAAAATGGGTGGCACATCACTATGAATATCCTATTCCCTTCATACATAAATTTATTAAGGTCATTTGACCATTTAGATTTCAATTATCACTAAACCTTAGACATGAAAAAAATTATTCATGTGAAATACTAAAATACACACACACACACACACACACACAATTTTAAATTCCATGAGATGTGCATATAGTTTTTGGAAAAAATATATGAGAAATTTGGATTGATTTATTGGATCACATTCCATGATCCATCATCAATAAGAAAACATGTGTTGTAAAATAAGACCCAAACTCTTTATATAGACAAATATAGTGAAATATGATTTCAAAGGATTACGTTATCAGTAAAAATGTTAAATGTAATATTAACAGTTACAATTATTTTAAAATATTGTAACAACTCCACTTAACTCATTGAATACACACCCCCTAATTTGATAATTCACTTTAGGGGGTGTGCATTCAATGAGTTAATGTAGTTTCTGCAAAATTCAATAATAATTGTAATTTTTAATCTTAAATTTAAAAAATTTATTCATAATTTGAACCTTAAACATCAATGCATTTCACCGAACTTATCTATATAAGGATTTAAGTCTATTATTCCAACATATGTTTTCTTCTTGATGGTGGATCATAGGATGTGACCTAAACATTAATCCAAAGTTTAATCACACAATTTTTATTAAGACCTATTTTTACACACACATGTGCACGTACACACACATATTGATTAGAATATTTGTTATTATAAAACCAACTTACATGAAAATTTATCCTAAACATTTTCAATACCTAAACATACTACAAATCTTGGGTAGTCTTGAAGACACTAGAACAAAATTCCATAGCATATAAAGTATTTTATACCAACTAGTCTTGAAACATCAAACATGCACACACACCATTTTAAAGATCATCCAACTCCTAAATAAGTGGTTCAAGATAGGCTTCCATATTTTTCACTTAATTTTTCCCTAGAATAATATGTGTGTGTGTATATATATGTATTATATTTGTTTATTTAATCTATTGTGCACACCTACTAAGATTATATTATGATAAGTGGCACTCATAGCTTGACTAATTCATCTCTTCTTATCCTATTCATGTGGAGGTTTTTGCACGCATGTCTGTTATACAATCAAAATCAACGTTGGACTATGAATATTTATTTTTATATATACAAACCACTTCTATTTGTAAATTTTAAAGTATTTTATAATCAACTCATCTAGTTAGTTTGTTTGCAATACATTTTTATATTAGTTCCTATTGCTTGAAATAACTTCTAGCATTTCTGGAGTGATTCATAATATGGAGATATAAACCTGAGCCTTCATCTTCTATTTAAAATTATAAGGTTCTCCTCTAATTTTATCAATCATGAAGGAATATTATAATTAAATAAAATAACATGCCATATGGAATAACGTGTGGACATGTTACCAAAAGGATTTACTCTATGCATACCTAGCCAAGCTTAACAATAGATGGTTTTGTATAAATTTTTTAGGCCATGTTATCTCAATATGTTTCATTTCTTTATAATCATTTGGTGCATTCATTACACCCTTAAATTTTATCCTATTATCATAATTTTAACTCATCAAAATTTCTAATTCTTTGCACTGATATATACATTTCAATGTGTCTATAATAGAAAAATGATATAATAATAGTTTTTGTGAAATGTTGGGACTATTCACACCTTCCTAATAGTGTATCTTATTTAAAGTCTCTACTTATGTATCATACAAACATTAACACATGCATCATACTTATTGTAACCAATCCCTAAGAAGGAATAAAAATGTTGTGCATCTTTATATGTAACTATAATCACTTTTATTTTTGGAAGTATTTCATCTTTTAATAACATGATCAAAGTTTATTTAAAATTTTAATTATTAAATGTTATTATAGATCATTGGAATTATATAAAATCATAAATGCATATTATATACAACTACATAATTTTTTATTAGACTGAAAACTAAATAAATTGGTGGAATTTTACCTCGGCAATGTGGTAACACTTGTCTTATTCCATACATGATTTATTTTTATGTCCAATAGTGTTAAAATAACATGTAATAAATATGATCAATTAAAGTAATAGATTTCTATAATCTTATTTTGGGGCCTTATATATTGTGTCATTGAACTTGTGTTCATCCACCATATTTCCTTCTTCTTTAAGATAGCTTCCCCTATTGTGCATATCTGTGTCTAAATCATTGGAAATGACTTCATAATTTATAATGTCATCATGTTATGTAATAAAATAATCTATCAACATGTCATCCATTTGATCTTGTATATTATCTTCTAACTCTAGTTGGATTGAAAGAGGATAGAAATGAGTAGGATCACCTTTACTAATTTCATTATAATTATTCCACTATTCAAAGCCATGGGCTTTGATAAGTTTTTATTTACAACATTTTTTTATATTTTTAGGGTACAACAATGGGTTGACAAGGTAAACTTGACATACCACATTAAAGATAGTTGAAGCATTTCAAATAATCTAAATAAATGACATACACACAAATTGAATTTACCTAAGTTTCACATATATGTACTCAAACATGTAAATGATTATGGATACTAACTGTCTAATGCCACCAAATAACTTTGAGCTGACCGTTACATGGAAATACTTCTTATTATCATATTGCCTCCTCATATTTCATATGAACTTTGATCTTCTCATCCCTCCCCTACACTACATCCACATAATAAATTTAATATTTAAATTTGATTTTTCTTATAAAAAGGAAGTTATAAATATTATTTCACAATTGTAAATATTTATTAACATACCACAATATGATGATCTCAAAAACCACGAGTGGGATTAGTATGATTTTTGAAATCATTCATCATATTTTTTGAAAAAAGTGTAATGAGAGTGTAAGTTTATTAAAAAAACTTTTAAAAAACTTATTATTTTTTCATAAAAAATGAATTCTCAAATCCATGTTCCAATTTGGCAAGGTAATCTACTTTGATATTGCTAAAATATTCTTATTTTCATATTATAACATATTGAATGTATAATTTTAGTGAGATTATTTAAGATTAGAATTTTAAAATGTCTATGATTGAAGAGATCATACACCTTCTTCTCCACTTACAATAATAAATGGAAAACAAAGAACATTTATTTTCTAAAAAATATTTTCCCTTAAATAACCAAAAAAAAAATGTTTTCAATCAAATTTTATGCATTGAGTGTTCCATAACAAAGGATGACACATAAATTTACACAATTGCATCACAACATGTGTCACTGTTTAAGTGATTGTATGGTGGGAAATTCAAACACCATAAATTCAAAATGGCTGACACAAATAATGATTTTAAATTATGTCGGTGAAAGGTAACTCATAGGATTTGGAAGATTTACCCAAACATTGATTCATGTTTCATCAACTAAATATGTTGACACAATCTATATTAAGGATCCAAAAAAAAATACAAAATGTGATAGTTTTTCTAAAATGATTTCATCAAAATTTACTAGTCATGGAAAAGTATGAAATGGCATAAAACATCCACATTAAATTAATCAAAGAGAAAAAAGGATCTAAGGACACATGGTGACCTAAAAAAATAAAGTGAAAAATAATATGGAAATCAAGTGTAAACATACAAAAGAAACTATTTAAAATAAATTTCAAAACAATAAACTCCCATGAAGAGAAAGGAACAATAAAAAAGGAGAAACCAAAGCCAAATTGAACATGAGATATATGAAAACCATTAAGTCAAAAAAATGATCGATCAACAAAAATAAATAATAAAAAGAAATAAAATTCATATAAATTCAAGAAAAAAGGTAATAAGATTCCCCATAATGCCATTGAATCAAGAATGAAAGATTCTCACCCAATCAACAATGAATCCCTGACCATATGTATATATTTTTATGTCTCACACCTAGCTAAAAAAACTATGTGAATAATCATTATACTATATTTAATTAGAAAATGTCATGTCCTCATTGGAAACATTAGGATGTCTAGATACCCATGAGTTTAAGAAAGAGATTATCATTATCATCATTAGTGCAAGAAGTTCTGTTAGCATTCATATATTTTGAAAAAATATCACTTTTCTTTATCCTAATTCTTGTTCAAATGATTAAATGTTTCATAGGTTCTTTAACTTGGATAGGTGTGACTTTTTGTGAATTTTTGTGAAATTATTACATTGGTAGGTGGATATATAGGTGTTTAAACTGTATGTATATGTATTTGAGGCATTACAATTGATTTATTCTTTAGTAACTCATGTTAAATTATGGTGAAGACTCATAAGGACATAACCATGTTATAAAATAGAGCCAACCTCGATCAAATTGTAATGAAATATAATGAATTTTTTATTCTTAAGTGTCAAATTGAATGTCAAAACATGACTATTAATGCTTTTCAAAATTATTTTAGTTAAAAAATGGAGAATATGAATAACTTAATTAACATTTTGAATGTTAAAATTGTGTCTTTTGAACATGATCACACCTCTAATGTTGATATTAAAAGTGATTCTAGTAAAAATTTAAATCCTTTGAACAATAATTATTCTAACCCTACATTAAAAATTATGCACTCAATGGGTTATAATGGAGGTGGTCTTGGAAAACATGAAAATGACATTGTTGAGCCCATTTTGCTTAAAACAAACTCAAATTTTGTAGGGCTTGGTTTTAATGATTCTATTGATAATACAAATTTGTAATCTCCCCGTCATTGAAGGGCATTGAACCATAGTGTTTTTCAATCTCATAATACATTTGTGAGCATTATGGTAAATACAAGCATGATATTTTTAAATGTTGTAAATTTTATCCATATAAATCTTTTGGTAAATCAATGCATGACATTTTTTATAGTTTAAAAACCAGTAAGACACCGCATTCAAAGGTTAAATCAATTTGAATCCCTAAAGTTATGGTATCTTCTTGAAACTTTGATGTGCCTTCTTTTGATAACTCTTCAAATACTTTAAGAATGATATATTTTGAGCATGGAGAAACATATTATTTACCTCCCTTTTGATAAGTTTAAAACTCAAAATAAATTATACATTCCTTGATTTTGTGTTTACTTATTCTTTTAAGTTTTCAAGGAAAAATGCTTTGTTTAGAGCTAGTTATTTTTTACAAACTTAATTTTTTGTGTAGGATTCAATACTTTGTTATAGAAGTTATATTTTACTCATTTTACATTTATTTGGATATACTTATATTACTTTGACTATATATTTATGGCATTGTATTTACTTAACTTGAAATATTGGTGTAATCTTCTATTTTGTGTCAGAGTGGGCCACACATGAGGATCGGTCTAGATGGGATAAAATACAAGAAGGTGAAATTATATAGAGTAGTGAAATCATGAACACATGAGATTAAGACACTTCAAAATGTGAAAATTAATTCAATTCAATAACATTCATGGTTGGTTCTATATTAATTATCCAAATGAATTTATAAAAGGTGCATATGTAGGTGGAAGATAGACATGATCACATATATTCATGAATGTGAGATTATCTTCCTCAATGACCTTTATTACACACCTACATGACACCGAAGCAAGCTAACTAGATGTATAGGTAAAACCACATGGTGAAAAAAATCCTACACCAAAACCCCACCTTGAGCGTAATTTAGGTGGGTAGAATAATTGGGTCCTAATAACGAGGCTTGATGAGGTGCCCAAGTACTTAACAAATAGAGAACTAATAGGTACCCATACAATATGTTAAATCTATCTATATTAGAGCTCAAAAAATGACCAAGGTCGATGATGAGATTCTCTACTTGAATACTGAAGAAGTTTCATTTGTATCAAAAAATATTTATTCCCTTTGGCAAAGGAAGAACACGATGAGTGTATTGTAATTTTACCCATTCCACAATGGAATATTAAGGTAGTAATATAAATATCTCTGAATATGGTCCAAATATGATGTGTGACATAGGTCTGGTAGATCATAGACATGAATTGAATGTAATGCCACTAAAGTTAACCTATCAGAGGAAGGCCATGGAACATTTATCAAAATAATGTCCATGGGAAATGGAGAGCATGGATCAACAAATTTAAAAATTAAATAAGATAATGTAGATGAAGCACATAGATCTGTAGAATGAGTATCCATAGGAAGAGATGATTCTTAGATGCTCTCAATAAGTTTACTCTCACTATAAATAGTAGAGTCCTCCAAAGTACAAATATGTGATGGCTCTAGAAGATAAATATCTTGAATAGGAATAGATGTAGATTCTACAAAAGGAAATCTAATGTATGGTATAATCTCATCCACTATTAGTGGCTTAATAAAAGGAAGAATAGTTTCCTTCGAGAATGTGTCATCACAAGAAATATAAATAGGAGGAGATAATACAATAACATCCAAAGAGACAATGGAAAGATGAGGAGGAGTGATATAAATCTCAATAGGATATCTGAAAAGACTCTAAAGAGTGTTCCAAATAGTGGAGTGATATTATGTGTGCTCTACATGGTGGTGTAGATCCCATGAAATGTGCATCATTAATTGATCATTACCTTAGTCACAAGAGTTATCCCAATCATTGTGTTGACTAAGATTAGGGGGAAATAATATGTCTATATATAAATTTAAAAAGGTCATGTTCCATGAGTGAGTGTTCCATGCACATCTACCATCAAACATAGTTATTCTTTCCAAGAAGAACCACTAGAGTAAAATAATTTAACCTCATATAGTATCTCCCAAGTGGAGAGAGGTGAATCAACATGACCATAATTAACCATGCACACTCAATGTGATGGATGTTGGACTCAACCAAAAATGCATGCAAATAAATAATTTATGCAATAGTCCCAAACTTCCCCTTGATATTGCATAGGTTGTCACTTTATGCTTAATGCATATACAATTAGCACATTTAAGTGCATACACAATCAACACGTATATAGAAGCAACATAAGCAAAAAGAAGAAGAAGAAATGCAACCCCATTGAAACTATCAAGGATCAATTTTTGTTACATCTTGATTCCTTATTAGGCAAACTTTCTAGATTATCCATGGATATCTATAGTTGGCAAATTTAGATTTGATTATTTGTAACTAAGCTGTGAGATATATGTTGATATGTGGTAGCATGATATTACTTAGGTTATATGATCACCCTGTTATGAGTTAGTTGTAAGTAAATGTTTAATTTATGATCATGTTGATTTATCATTATATATATATTTTTTTATGATGAATATATATCATGGTTGTTATGTTCTAACTACCTATTTTGTTGTGAGGTAGATGCAAGAGAACTTATCCCTTGGAAGGTGATAGAGGGAGAGAATCATCAAAGAGGCTGACGTAGATTGAGATGTTAGAGGATGATAGAGAAACTGACCAATATCCTATACACACTATAGATATCTAGCACCTGTTATATGCATAACAAGTGGTTAACATAATATATTTTGATGCCATTTATATTAAATAATCATTTTTACTTAGGTTGCTAACATAATATAATGGTTTTGTGTAATTGTCTTGCATGACTTGCATGTTTTTGATAAAATAAGGTGGCAAACCAGGGGCTGAACCCTATATAATCAAAAAAGACAAGAAGGCAAACAAACAAAAAATGCCTTCAAAAAGATGACGGCACAGCTGAGATCAACAGACAGAAACAAAACACAAGAAATAGAAAGACTAGAGTCAGAGAGGTCTCCCCTTACATAACTATTGATTTGATAAGATCATTAAGTTTTTCATTTTATGCGTTGTCATCATACCCAGTATTACCCACCACCTCCAGCATAGACATGTTTAGCAGAATTATATTACGAAGCCCTTTGGTGAAAACCTTCTCTAGCTTCTGAATGCGGTCCTTCAGGGCCCCAATTTTAGTTTTCCAATCAGTCTCATTCTCAATGCCCTCACCAGCTTCCTCGACATACATTTTTCCCTTATTATCAGCAATTCCCTTAGTGTTAGCACCCCGCTCCTCAGTAACCTCAAAATCCCTAGTAGCCTGCTTCCCTCCAGTGTCCTTCAAAATTTCCTAGATTTTTAGCTCCTCAGACCCTTCCTCCTGGGTTACTTCTTCTGAAGTACTTTCTAAATAATCAATCAGTCTGGCCTTTGGGGCAAGTTTACCAGCAATCTATCCGAACCTTCACACTCTAGAGGGGAATCCTTCCTTATTAATTTTGGAAGGCTTGTGAGATTTGCCACCTTGGCCCCCCATGGCCCTACCCGAATTCCTGTGGGTCCCTTCCGTAGTCTCTTTAATATTTTCTTCTTCTTCATCAACCTTTATCTTCTTACCCTTCTTGCTTGCAAAGGAGCTGGGGGTATCAACAAGGGTCTTTTTAGGGGTGGAGAAAGAGACATATTTTGTTTTGGTAGGAACAGGGGAAACCCAAGACTCATCAATAGCATCGTCAGACACTGGGTTGGAAGGAATGTCTCCACTATCAACTCTGATATTCTTGGTTGGCTCGAGGACATGGTGAAAGTTGTATAGGTAGAGAATTAGCCCCTAGTGTAAGGGAATAGGGTTTATATCTGGCTTCTTAGCCATTTTAGCTCTCACCCTCAGGACAGAGTTTTCCAAAGAGGAGAGTAGGTAAAAAGGAAAGCTAATAATAACATTACACCTGAAATGATTTAACAAAGGAAGGTGGTAATTGTAGAACCTGGTAAATCACCCCTCGAGAGTGAAGTACTTCATGAGAATGAAGCACACTCCATCCCATGGCTCCAGAAGTTTAGCGTGCTTGAACCCTCCTTGATACGGGACAGGTTCTTCTCCCTCACCCAGAAATAATTTATGGCTAGCCATATCCATGATTTTGGTTTTCCTTTGAAGTTTTATACCCTGCATGGTCATTCTCATGGCCATAGAAATCACCTTTTTGGAGATTTCAAAACTAATTCTGCCCACTATGACCCACCTATTCAACCAAGATCTCACAAACTGCTCGAACAAGTTTTCGTCATAACCATTCAGCCTTTCCAAATATGGGTTGATACCCCCTTCTTTACAATAATGCTAAACCAGTAGATTATCTTTAAATTCAAAGCAGGAGATAGGTTTAGTTTGAATACGGTCTCCCCCCATTCTATATTTACAAACCCAGATAGTGGAGTTCCTAAGTTCCACCTTCAGCATTGAATTGGTAGCTAACCCTTGCTTTCGTTTATGCAAAATGTAGATGTGATAGCTCATTTTACGAAATGCCCTACAGCGATGATGTTTTCTACTCCCATGCTTTAAAATAATTTCCCCTTGATTTTCATGATGAGACCTGTGTGCCTCAACCTCATGATACAATGAATTATGAATGATTACCAAGAAAGTACTAAGGTTATCAAGTTTCAAGATCCCTGATGGACCTCTCCACATAATCTGCCTCTGAGAGCTATCCTTGTCATCAATGCACCTCATTCTTGACAAGTCGTCTCCTTTTGAATGATCTCCCTAATGTTTAAGGGAATATGAACACCTTGTCGCCACACCCTCCAACCTAAAAATTGTTGACCAAGGTTGGCACAAGCATCAGCGACCCTATTGCCTTCTCTGTAGATATGGGAAATCTCAACTTCAAAAAACTTTTGTAAAATAAATTTGATATCAATAATGATGTCTTTTAGCTTGATTCCCACATTTGATGCTTTATTAACGGCATCTATGACCATCTTAGAGTCTCCTTGTATATTCAAGTTCCTTATTCCTAGGGATATAGCTAACTTTAATCCCCATAGTAAAGCCATTGATTCAACATAGTTGTTGCTCTAGCATCCAATTCCACCAGCATAGACAGCAGACAACCATCCTTTATCATTCCTTATAATTCCTCCTCCACTAGCTTTACCATCCAATTTGGATGCCCCATCAAAGTTGAGTTTCATCCAGTTAGGTTTAGGGGGGTCCATTTAGTATTAAGTCTCTATAGCATTTTGGAGTTATTATACCTAGGGATTTGGTTTAAAACCTTCCATTTGGCTGCAATTTGGTTTTTAGACTTGCATGTTAGTCTAGGTTATGCTTGGGTGATTTGATATTGTGTGATTGTATTCATGACCATTAATGTTTTGATGATTAGTATAAATTAATTAAATTTGGATTTGCTGATTAATCCATCATGGCATTAGGGGTGCTAATTGAATCAGTGAATTTAATAATCTTTCTAATTAATTTTAAAATGTATAAAAATATGTTTTAATAGCAAAGCGAAAAAATGAAGAAAAAAAAGAGAAATAACATAAAAAAAATAATTAAAAACTTGGACAAATCAACTGAAATGGAATAAAACAAAAAGAAAGAAAATCATTAATAAAATTAAAAATGAGAAAAAACTAAAAAGAGGGATACACCTATTTTATGAAGGAGAGGATTTTTAGAAAGGGAGATCATATGAGTTTTTAGAGTGAAAAAAATATGGAGAGAGCTTAATCTGGCATAACACAAAGGAAAGAAGGAAGATGTGGACGAGAGGCAAAGACAGACAAAATCAAAGGAATTTATGAATTATAGGTAAGTGTTTTTTTTAAATACATCGTGTTTGTGTTGAATGTTATAGTGGTTAGGAAAGAAAATATGATGTGAAAATAGAAATGTTTGTGTGAATTATGATTCAAATCCAACTTAGGAATCTCCCAAAACTATCTAATTATATCATATTTTTTATCTCAGTAATATTTTACCTGTGGTATATCAAATTAGAGGACTAATTATTGATCATCAAATATGTTGGGTCGAATATCTACCACTATTCACCCCCTATAGAGATCGTTGTATTTAACATAGGCTTTGTTGAATGTATTAAAATAAATCCCAACTATTATATGATAGAGTCATTACTAATTATTTTTAGCATGTTTCTTTTTCACAAGGCATCACCATAAATAATCTTAGCTAATAAAGCTCATCTGCATGATGATTGGCATCACTGGTTACAAATTTATTAGCTAAAAAAATTATTAGAAGGGGTTGTTTGTTATGAAAATCTATGTAAGACTTATAGTCTTGTATTTTTTATAAATACATTTTTATAGCAATGATCTAGTCTTAATAAAGATATTGTATTTTTGAATTTAATAATCTTCATAAAGGAGAATGCAATGATTCATGATAATCTCCACATTTCTCTAATTTAATGATCTAGTTAGGTGAATAGTAGTTTAGTTTTACTAGAAAAGTCTGAAGCAACTCATCAATATAACTAAATAAATAACTTAATAATTTAGGTATAAATACCAATGACTTAATTATTTATACACTCAATTTCTGAGCAATGATTTATTGACTGGGTTTGCTTAATGATCTGCTATGTATATGTGTAAATCACTATAGTTCCACTAATGTTTTATCTAGTCGTATAACAAATGCTAGATTCATTAAGGAGTCTTTATATAATAACACCGATACTTTAAAAATAATGTTAGTGACTCTTTATATCCATAGGCAATCTGAGTAGAGAATTATGTCTCCTTAAAAACATAATACATAAAACCGCTAAAGAGTCTTGAAATCATAATACTATGTATTTTAATTCATAGCTTATATAATATCATACATGAATAGTTGTAATATATTGATTTCAAATGGCATCATAATACTTTAAAATCCCAGCTAATTTGTTAATTTGATCTGAACCAACCTTTGTGTGTGTGTGTGTGTGTGTGTGTGTGTGTGTGTGTGTGTGTGTGTGTGTCCTTAGAATTTCATACTTAATATATTAAAGATAAGCTACAAAAATATATTCTAATATATATTTGAATATGAATAGTATGAATATATTCTAAGTGGATATGAAATTTAGTGACAAATAAAATTTTGATTATACTCTATATATTATATACTATACGTAGAATATAATATACTATCTTAAGATATAAATATTGTATATAGTATATTGTGATATACTACCATATACTTATACTCTTGATGTTAGTTTTCCTTATATTTTAAGTGGATATTCTGATATACGTCAATAGTATATACAATACATGGATCAGTCTAATGTGGTATCCTGAAATATGATCTAATTATTTGATATTGAATAGATATGACATAGTTCCAAATACTAATATTATTACACTTATATTGAGCCAAATATAAACCTATATAACTAACAATGGAAATAAGAGATTATGAAAATAATAGTGTTAGGATTACCATTTAGTTACATAATTTTAGACACTATGTGTGACTATATTCCAAACCGACTATATATGAGTAAGAGTTCATTTGGAACAACGGCTATATTAAATACTATATACTCTCAACTTGATAAGTTGAATACAAGATTTTTCTTTCATAAGTATCCTTGGATTATTAAAGTTGAATTAGTGATTAGAAGGATTATTTTACACCATAATTGTTCTATTAATGGTTACTAGATTTATGGGTTATATGTATTTTTGATGATGAGTATATTGTAACATGGTCCAATTTTATCTATTGGAAATTGTCGAAAAGTATATTGTATATTGATCCATTGTCAACTTGTGTACTATATTTACCATGGGTAATACTTATATGTATGAGAGTGTACACATATAGGATTTATGTATATAAATATATGGGATGTGCACCTATATCATAGTTTTGACTAATAATTGATACAACTTTAGCATTTTCATATATCTATGAACTTGATGAAACCATATCCTTTTGAATGCAGTCTCCTAAAACCTAAAAAGATTATAATTGGCGGTTGGTATATATGCATATAATATTAGAAACTTGTGAGTGGTTCATGTATACACATGATATTTTCAAACTTTTATTGATTACTGACATTTTGTATCTTGCAAGAACCTATATACTCTCAATATCTTTATGTGCATGCCTTAAGGGGTGCACTAAGAAAGGGGTGGGTAGACCATCGATGCTTTGTAAGATTGTTGTCCCTTTTTCCACCTTCCATCTACACACTTGTCTCCTAAAACCATTTACCCTAAGCTTATTCTTCTCAATCCCACCTCATCTAGTCTTTTTACTCCTTCCATCCTCCTTTTCTTGCCTGAACACCCTTTTGGATAGTTGGTTGTAATAGGTCAACTGGTCAACCTAGTATAGTTTAGGGGTATTTTTCACTTTTTTATCTTGTTACCCATTCATCCAATCTAGCTTAGACCTAGTGAATTATCCTCAAAAACACATTGGGTTGACTGGATCAACCCTGTATAGCCAACATTCTAGGGAGTATTTAGGGCAAGATTCGCCTATATATACAAGTTCATTTCCCACCATTTTATAAGAGAAGAATTAAAATTGAATAAGTGTGAATGAACATCTGATTATTGGCCATTCTACTTGAGGAATAAAGCTTAGGGTTCCATACCTTCTTTGGAGATACAGATCTTGTTTTATGGAGAAGTCGTTTAGATGCTTAGATAGGTTGTGTAGCGTAGAGTTGATTTATATTGGTTATTCTTACATACCACAACAATCTCTTGTGAAGCACCTTGCCCAAGGGAGAGATTGAGGCTTGATGGGTTCATCTTCAAAGGTAAGGATTCCTAATTTTATTTCTCCTTTGTAAGAGTAGGTAGATAATGAATTTGTATTATTCTCCCATGTATTAGGATTTCATATACATTAACATGAGTATATGTCTTCTAATACATGTTTAGTTAGGTTTTTTTATTGTTTATAACCCCCACTTTATAATACAAGCTTAGGTGTGCACTAGATTAGATTTACTTTCTTGTTATTAGAGTAGAGTGAACGTTTCAAACCTTAGGACTCCATTATGTTTGTTATGCGATTTTGTTACACTTTAGGCTTTAGAACCCTTCCTAGTATGATATGTTGTGATAAGTGATCCCCTAATCGAGTCTAGTGGATCCCCATATTGGTCATTCTCCCACTTAACAAGTGTATCCCTAATTGGAATTTTAGGTATGCTCTATCTTCTCCAAGCCAAGATTGATTTATAGACATGATACATTTCTAATTGCATACATTTTGGTGAAATCAACATATGAAACCAACCCTTGCAGTATTTCTTTCACTTTTTCATTCTTTTAGTCATTCTTTTGATCATCATTTTTATCATATATTTTAGCATATTGGATCGATTATCTCAACCTTGTTATTTTAATTAGGTGTGCAAGTTTTTAGGAACAGGCAACTGGATCGACCCAATCAACCCAGTATAGGTTTCCAACCTTTCAGATACCTAGTTCGGCCTACTAGGTCAACCTAGTTGAGCACTTATAATTTTAACATTTTTTTAGCAAGTTCTTGTATAGCTTGATCGATTCTATCAACCCAATTTATAGGTTTCTCAAGTATACTTCAAGGTTTTGCATCAGTAATCTTATTTCATTGCATCTTTAATCCACTAAGGTTCCTTTCTATGTCTTTATTTGTTTCTTTTATATCTTTTCTTTCATAGTTTGTAGTCTTTAAAATTGCCCTTGTATAGTCAACTAGATTGACCCTGCCAACCTAGTTCTACGTCTTGTGTGTTGTCTGAAATAACTTGATCAACACTACCAACCCAGTTCATTTTTAGACTTTGCTTCCATAGTACTTTTTTGACACTATTGACCCTATTTTATATTTTTTGCATATAGTGTCAAATTATACCTTGTTTCAAATTGGAATTAACCTCATATCTATTAGTAATTAATTCACCCTTTGTTTTCTTGTTGTTTACATGCTTAGAATAGTTCACATAGTCTAATTAATATGTTTTTAATTAATCTCTTAGTTTCACCATTTTTATTTTATGCACACACAGCCAAATCACAAAAACATAAACAAGCACTTTAACATTTTGTCTACCCGAGGCCAACCTGTTTGGATTTCATCACCAAGGGGGAAGCCAACTTGATGCTATGGTCAAGTATAAAGCATGGTTAATGGTATATTCTAGATATTCACCTAACACTCTTATAATTTTGATGTGTGAAGTGAAGGGGTAGGCCCTAATACCAAGCCTGTATCATTTCCACTATAGTCCCTTTCAGCCCAAACTACTTGAAACCATCCTTAGATTGTTATCTATTACCTTTCTTATAGCCAACTTTCAATCACATTAAAAATCATATCTTAATAATTTAATTAACAATCAGGTTGAACAATTACTTAGCTTTACTTTTCAATATGTTTGCTTGCTCTTTATTCAATTGTGTGTGTAAAAGCTTGCATTAGCCAACATTACTACAAGATTTTGTTTTGTGTTTTTCAATTGGATTGGCCAGCATTAATCTAATTGACTGTTTATTTTATTTCAATATTTACTATTTTTCATTACTTGAAAAGCTATGTTGTTTCATTTTACAATCTAGTTTAGGATTTTTAAATTCCCTTTCTACTATATTGGATCAACCTAGTTGACCCAATATTTTTTCTTCCTTCTGTACACTGTACTAGATCAACCCTATATAGTTTTATAGTCCCTATTTCTATACTAGATCGACCTAGTCGACCCTAAACTATTTCAATCACCTCTTTATCCTTTGCTTTCTCATCTCCCTTATTTTCCCTTCCTCATGGACTTTCTATTGGATAATGACACTGAGTTACAGTTAACAGACATGTTGAGCTTTACCAATCCTTATAGGATCTCCCACAAACAAAGTAGGGTTCCTCTCTTGGATTCTTGTAATGTTCATATTTCCACTTGAAAAATGAACTATGGGACCCCTCCTCATACCTCTTCATAACATAATCCTCTATTCTCATTATAAGACTAACCTGAGTTAGAGTATGCTCGTAAAATGCTTTTCTTTATTTCTAAATTTCCTCAACATAGAGGAAAATATCCTTCTACCGTTTATAACCTCATGATTATTGGTGAAACTGAAGAGCCTCATTTTCCTACTCCTACACTCAATATAGGATTTGGAGGTACCACTTTATTTGGTTCTAAACCTCTTTCTTCAATTTCTAATCCTTCGTATGCCAAGACATCTTCTTCTCTAACCTCTTCTACCTCCATGCCTAGTATCTCAACTAACATGGTAGGTTCTACATCTAGTGGGTCTCTCTTAAGGTCCACTATCCTTAATCCTTCCACTAGTTCATTGTTTTTTACCCAAGGAAATCATGCTTCCAGTGCTTCTCCCTCTCAACCATTCACTAGTCCATCTTTTGCTTCACAAGCAAATTTTTCCATTAGTACCTCAAATTCTCACAATTATTCTCAAGCTCATAATAACACTAATAGCTATACCCAAGCCACTAATACCAACACAAATGCCAATTATAATTCTTCTAATGTTAATCAAACACATCAAATTTTGTTGCAAACTCTCAATCAAATGAATACCTTTCAATCTCATAACATGAATCAAATGATGAGAATGCAAAACCACCTTCTTAATCTTCAATCTCATTCATAACCAATGGCTTGGGGCAAACATAACCAGAATGTTCCCCCTCTTACTCTTTGATATTCTCAGAGAAATCTCATTACTCAACCTCTTTTGGTTAATAAAATCATCAAGCATCCACAAAATGAACCTCTTACTACTCAAATTGCCAACATTGATATAAGAGGTATAACACCTATAATTTCTTATAATGGGTCAACCAATCTTACCCTTCACCTCAAAACATTTGGAAATATTTATAAGGATTTGGTCAAATTAAATACCTTTATTGCTACCAAGATCCTAGCCAAATCCCTCACAGGTGATGCCTTGGTTTGGTACAATCAACTTAGAGCTCATTCCATTTATAGTTTGGAGGACTTAGTAAATGCTTTAATTAAAGAATTCCAAACTAATGATCTTCCCGAAAACACTTTGGCCCATTTAATTAATTGCAAAAAACATGAGAATGAAACTGACCAAGCCTTTGTCAAGATATGGAAGACTTTGTCAAACAAATGTGAACATAACATGGTGGATGATAACCTTTTTCATCTCTTTACAAATGCTCTCTTTCCTAAATTATAATATTGAGTCTACACTCTCTCTCCATGTACCTTGGATGAGGCTATTAACCAAGATAAAATACAAGATTTCTTAATGCATCAATTCAAGCCACCCCAACCTTATATGGGTCCTAGTTTATTACTTAAGAATAAAAATTGAAATATCACCAATGATGGTGTTATCGATTCTTATGACACCATTCAAAATGTTTAATTTGTCATTCCTAACCCTTCTTAGAAACCAACTCCTTCTCAATAATATAATAATCCTCATTTCTATTCACCCAATAAAAGTAATGTTTACAAACCTCTATCCTCAGTTGAATTGATTAAGCATCTACCCAGGCCTCTTCCATGAGAACTTGACCCTACATGTCTTATGAAATCCTAGTATGATCCTAACAAGTTTTTTTGGTTTCATGCTACTTGGGGTCATTCTCATGATACCTATAGACAAATTCATAATTTAGCTATGGATTTTCTTCTTGGACATAATTTTGATCATGATTCCATTATCTGTAAGCATCAACAATCCTGTGAGATTACTTTCAAGGACTATAAATCAAATGACAAAACTCAAGCCTTGAATCAAGTAAATGATCATTTGCATATCTATAAATATCCTTTACTTAATCATCAATTGACTCAATAAAATCAAGACAAGCCCACCCCTTCCACCAATAATGTAAAAAGTTTTGTTGAACAAACTTTCAAAGAGAATGTGGTTAACATGACTAATATGTGAAGGGTGGTGGCTTTCATTGATTCCCAACCTATCTACACTCCTCCTTCCCATCAGACATATCATGTTATCTAGGATTCTTCTCCAACTCATTTAAATGAATTAGGGAAGGAAGATCTTATCAATTTTGATGATCCAATTCTTGATTCTCCCTTGTATAACACATCCCATTCTATTTCTACCACTCTTCCATCATTTTCCAATGCTAGTGATAATAAAACTTATACTAACACATCTTCTTCCAATTCTCAAAATCAACTTAAAGCAACTAGTTCATCATCTCAACATAATTTTCCACCTTGTTCTAATCCTTCTTATTCTTCTTATCAATAAAAATTTCAATGTACTTTGGCTCCTCCTTTTGATGACCTCCTTAACCATTACACACCTATATCTAATAACCTTCTTATGGGAAATGATGAGTGTAATCCCATTACAGAGCCCACTAATCTCCCATCTCATATTTTGTTCCTTGATATTATGAGGACTTCCCCACATCATATAAACTACCTCATACAACTCTTATTTGAGATGAATGTCCCTTGTCCTCCCCTAGTAGGATAGGAAGCAACTTTATCTAGTTCCAAAGATAGTATTTTATAATAGTGTGAAGTGATGTCTATCAATGTTGATGAAACTATAGACACTTCTCTTTCTCTATGATTTCTTATCACATATATGATTTCCAATGAGATTCTACTTCATGTAGATGATCCTCTCTTATTTATTAGCATCTAAATCAGTGATATCCAAGTCAAGCATGCATTGATTAACGAGGTTTCTAGCACATGTGTCATTTCTCTTGATTTTATTAAGACTCTTAGATATTCAAAATGTAATCTAAAGTCTACACGTAACACATACCAAGGATGAAATAGAAGGAAAATGCCTTCTCTAGGTTATGTGTGGCTTCCCATTAATGCCCACCTACCATAGTTTATGTGAAGGTGATGATATTTAACTTTCCCCTTTCTTATAACATCTTGTTTAGTAGGTCGTGGACTCACCGCATAAGATTCATCACTTCTTCTACCTGCTAATGAATTAAATTCCCTCACAATGGAGCCATTTATAGGATTCAAGGTGACATTAACCCTTGGAATTTCAAATAATTTCAAGATCATGGTGTCTTCAAGATTCCTACTCTTGAGCCTTTTCCAAGTGTTATATTTTTTGAGTCTTAGCATCTCAATTTTTATGTTTTCAACCCATGGTTACAATTGGCATCTTGATCTCATTAGTAAAATTCCTCCTAATATTTTATAATTAGATGATGATGAGTCTGATGAGATTAACTTAAAGATCAAAACTTCCAATCTCTCACCTCATCTCATCTCACAAATTTTTGCTTTCTTATAGCCTTGTTCTCATGAACCTCCTTGCAATGACATTTCCGTAGTCTTGACCAAGACTAGGCATTCTATTCCCATTGTTTCATCAGATGATAAGGTTATCCCTACCTATGTCATTGATCTTCATACCCTAGATTACAATGATGGTTATTACTTAGATGATCCATTTTTAGGTGATCTTGTAGAGGCTTGTGATTGTTTCTATCGCTAATTCGCTTTTCAGATTATAAAGAGAGAAGAAACTAAAGAGATAATGGACAAGGCATGGGAAGTACCTAGATAAAGACTGCGCACCGTAAATCCAGATGCTTGTGGGCACTCCTCTTTAGCTGTGGAGGAATGACACCTACAAAGAAGAAGAACTTGGACAAAAAGGCATTAGATGGATAGGCGGTGGGTTGCCAAGCGAAAGCTTGTTCCCAGAAGTATGAGAACTTCCTTAAGGGAGGTTAACCCACTATTTGATAAAGATAAGTCTGATAAAAAGATAGAATGCTAAAAAGGACTGAAATGATAGCAAACTGAAAGAGAAAAGGAAGCAAAGGCTTACCTGGAAGAAGCTGTCGGCCTGGTTGCAGTCGCCGGCGTTGGTGGTCCTACCGGCATCGGTTGTCGAGTCTGCCGACGTCGGTGAGTCTGCCGACGTCGGTCGGGGTAGTGACCGGCGTCGGTCGGGGCAATAGGCTTGGACGGGGTTTTAGGTAGGGTCTGGTCGAGTCTGGACAGAGTGGATGGTCCGGGCTTGGTCTGTGGTCTGTTTAAAGATGGTCTGTGGACGGGTTTGAGTCTGATTTGAGGCAGTCAGGGGGTCTGTGCAGAGATACATGAGAGTCAAATGGACAGAGAGGGATAGAGAGATAGAGGAAGCCAATCAGGGAGATAGGAATCTGGGTCTGGGTGACAGTCAGAACTGAGGGAAAGAAGTGCTAAATCTAGTTTAGAAGTGACTAGAAAGCATAAAGAAAACAAACAGAGTACAACATACATGTGCCCTGCTGAAGAAGGTGTTGATCTGGTTGCTGATGATGCCGGATGTGAAGCCCTGTTGCTGATGAAGAATCCCTGTTGTTCACTTGCAGAAGCTTGCTGTGTACCTGAGGGAGAGAGTCAGATTGATTGGCAGAGAGGTCAAGTGAAAGGACTGATACAAGGGTCTGATACGAAGGTTCAAGAGTCGGGATGCCAAAGAGAAAACGCCGAGAGGTGAAGAGAAGCCAAGAGGAAGAAAGAACGGTGAAGAAGCCATTATGAAAGGTGCTGACGCCGGCAATATCGCCGATGTCGGTCAACGGTTGACCGACGTCGGCGGCTGAAAGGCCGGAGAAAGGCTAAAAATAGCCTTATATCTGTTTTCCAGCTGCCAGGTCAAATGAATGCGAGGATGAAACGGTCGACGGGGGTTAAATGGGCGAGTGAAGAGATTGGAATGGGAGACTAAGGCATTAAATGGCCATGTGGGGAATGAAGGGGATCCAAGGAGGGTATCCTAGGGTGGCGAGGTGGCAAGGAGAGGGAAAAATGGACTTATTTAATTAAAAATAGATGATTATTTTCAATTAATAAGACCTAGGTAGGTTAGGGATAGTCGAAGTGGCAAGGGACCAAGGGGAGAGAGAAAGACCAAGGGTTAGACACTTTTTAGGTGTCTACAGTGATACCAAGATTGTCCATTATCATTCTTCTTTACTTGAGTCTTTTAGTACATCTCATCATATTCATTCACTTATAGTTCCTAATTTTTGCATTTTTCCCCTTTATCATAGGGTAGAGATGGCACTGACACATCTAGTTTCTGAGGATCCATGTAGGACTATGCTCATAGATCATGTTATGACTAGGCATTACCATTTTGTTAGGTACCCTAACCCTCATAACGAGTTTACCCCTGAGGTTAGTATAACTCTCCTTATACCCTCTATAGATCTTGTTCCTCCCTCAATAGAGCCTACTATAGTTGAGCCTCTTCCCACTCTTTCTATAGTTGATCTTGTTTCTATTCTTATTATTTCTAAGCCTACCCCTATTTATGATGCCATTACTCCTTCCATTAAACCTAGTTCTATTCTTTCCTCATCATCACACTCCCTTGGTGATGGTTTTCTTCCTTTGCTTAATATGGCTCCTCTTCCCACCAAATGGTTTTATGATTGTTCTTTATCTTATTCTAATCTTATTTTACCTCCTTCTGTGACTACTTCTACTAAAACCACTCATAAGCCTATTTATTGCTTCCATGGGATTGATAACCATTCTTCCACCCATTGTTATCAGTCATAGTAATATCTTGATACCTTGCATCCTTATTCCCATCATCATACAAAGCCATACCTCCCCCAAAGGTACTTCTTAAATATTTACCCAAGTATGGTGAGGTATATTATCTATGGCATCTATGCGGCACCCATCACATTGATCATTGTCGCATCTTATAACAACATCTAAAAGATTACCTTATATCCATTCTCAGACCTTCTGCCACTCCTCCCATAGGTCATTCCCATAATAAGGCTCCTCCTTCTTCTCCCATAGCTCGACCTCCAGTTTTTCCATCACCTCCTATGGTCCCTTCACCACCTTTTGTACCTCCACCCATGATTCTTTCACCTATGGACATTCCCTCACTTGTGGATCCTTATCCACCCATGAGTTCTTCACCTGTGGATCCTTCTCCACTGTGAGTCCTTCTCCTCCCATAGATCTTAATCTCATACATTCTTCTGACTAGATTTTACCTAATTTTCTTCCTTAGCATGATCCTTTGAGCATTCTTACTTTTTCAATTGAGGAGATCAAAAAAGAAGTATTTGTCAAGTATTTGTTAAAGATTGATGAAACCTTAGCATCAGTTTTGTTATAGCTTCATAGAGACTTATCCAATGTATTGTATAATGTGTGTGGATATATTTACCAGTATTTATGAGCATATTCATGGTGATTTCACATTTATATTGGATTGGATGTATGCTCCAATATTATCTATATCTATTATATCATTTGACATTGTGTCAAATTTATGCTTTTATTATATCATGATTTATTACTTGTTGTACTATATCTTGCTTATCTTTTATATTTTGCATATGATTGTCTTTTCTTTCTCATTGCTTTCCCTTCCCTTTTCCTCAAAGTTTTTCTCAAAAGTCTCTTTCTTGTATCTTTATGATTTTTTTCTTTCTTAGCCTTATTTTTCAAAGATAATTTGTCATGGTGATTTGGTTATACCTACCTTGTTCCCCTTGGTTATTATCTCCCTTTACCATAGTTAGCAAATAATCTATCTCATTAATATCTCCTTTTACCGGTCCACTTTGGATCTCCTTTTTCCCTCTTCTTTTATCTGTAAACTAAACATATACATAGTTGATACTTGAGATCACATGCTAGTTCATTGTCAAGCCTAAGTGTCTTAGTAAGTCTTTATATTTGGCTACTTAGCTTCCTTTAGCCTTAGCCTACAACTCATTCATGTGTATCACTATCTCTCTCATGATTGGTCATTCCAAATCTGTATGGAGGAGGAATATTAAAAATCCTTCAAAAATAAGTTAAAATCCAAATCATTTAAACAAAAGGCAATGGTATCAAAAGGTAAAATTATTGTTAAAATTCTCATCACACTAAAAGACATGATTCAAAGCACATATCCTTAATCCAATCAAATCTCAAACTCTATAGTTTGCCTCATGGTAGAGTCGAGGTCCTTTGGGTTATGGTAGGTTAGTATATTAGAAGAAGAGAATAAAAAAATCTTTTAGTGCTACTTACTTTCTCATGCAAGTACCCAATATTTCCAGCAAACTGATGGCTCTATAAGGAGTCCTAAAGAATGGGGAACACATTGTGGGAAGGTAGGTCCATATTTATTTTCCTTGTACCAATCTAACTTCATGAGTCGATCTTAGTAGCATGCTTATTTTCTTGTAAATCTTTATGTCTATAACAAACAGGTTTCCTTTGTACATAGATGACCACTAGTCACTTAGTGTCTTGCCATGTCCTTAGTATGCCTCTTACCTCCTAAGGTCTTCTCATAAGATAACTAATTATTTCTTTTTACACTCCCTTTTTTATTCCTTATATCCCTTGATTTCCTCTTGAGAAACATTATCTTTTCTACTGATCACTCCCCTTGGGATTTCATTTGTGAGTTACTTTGTATGATAGTGGATAGGACCCAGCCATATTCACAAATTACCATTTTTTCCTTCCTATTACCCACACCCTTGATTACCTAATTTTCCTATTTTATTCCACCCCAGTGGTGTTCTCTTTGTTGAGTTGAAATGTAATACTATGTATAGGACCCAACCCTCCTCACAAAATTTTTCCAATACCCAAGTCACCATCTAAATTACATGTATCAAATTTAAGATAAGATCTGATCAATTATGAAGTTACACGTCACTTTACATGCTTCCCATCTTGATTTAGTGTGTTTTATGCTTACGTCATTTTTCTTTCACCTTTTTATCCTCTTATTTTCCAAATGCATGTAATATTTTAGCCATTTCTTGAATTTTTCATACATCCCAGCTCGAATTAGTGTGATAAATTTAAGACCAATCTTTTGTAATTTTATTTTTCTTTCATACTTCCCATCATGATTTAGTATGATTGATTGACTTAATTAATTTGTTTTTATTACCATTTGTGCCCTTTTACATACCTTCCATTTTATTACTTTGTTTTTCATACTTTCCAATGCAATATCAGTATGACTTTACTTGTTTTAATTTGGTGCAAATATATTCCATATTGATTTAAAAACAAATTCCTTTTTACCATCTTGTTTTGTATTTTTTTGGTTCTTTATACTTAGTAATTTCTTGTTATTACACATTTCCCAGCTTGAAATAGTGTGTAGTACATTTTATTGATTGACTATATTTTTCCAAATCCTTTTTGCATATTTATTTTTAACCATGCATGTGTCTTTCATAATTCTAGAAAAGAAACCACATCTCATATATTTCATATAGCATAGACAAGAAAGCTAAAAACATGTTCTAGAAAGAAATATATCCTAAGCATCCACATCCTCAATCATAATGAACAACTAGAATAATAACTCATAATGACAACATACACATCCAACAACAATATGCCAAAATGATATATATATAGACACACACACACACAAAAATAACAACTACAATCATATACAATGCCCCAGCTCTATGGCTAGGTTCCATCCTATCTATCTCATGGCCTAGCCATGCTGCTTCCTGAGGCCTCAGCCTGACTCCTCTGAATGGTACATTATAAGGAGGTTGTCTAAGATCTCAATCCCTCTACCTATCCCTGTAGGTGTGTTACCTATATATGTGACTCTACTAGCTAGGTCTAGATCTCTATCGTATGTATTATTGTATCCAAATGCATATATCTCTCATCTTCTAGGGCATATCATTCCTATATCTCTCCTTCACCCATCACTATTAGTGGCTACATCCTTTCTCTCTATGCCCATATCTATTTCACTACCTCTCTAGCTAATCTAAACTAGCTCACTTGAGCTAGGGCAAATGGTACACTCAAATTTTCTAGTGTCTTGGGGTCATATGGCTATAGAGTCTCATCTAGGATGTCATGAAGTGATACCCTCACCAGGGACCCCCATCTCTCCTCCTCATCCTCACCTATACCTTCAAAATCACATAAGATGGAAATTAGATCACTATTATATCTCATAATATCTATTCATCTAAACAAAATATAATCAATAATTTAACCATCTCTTTTTACCTATCTATGTCTTAGCTACTATGGTCTCACCATTTGCATGATCACCTAACATAGTATCCCCATCTGTGTGGCCTCCTAGCACCTCCTTTATATGCCACCTCCTCATCTCAAACCTGGTTGTCATGGCTAGTGTCAATTTCAACCTATGTTTGAGTGGTCTCTTTATCATCTCCTCTAGCTCACCTATGGGGTCATCTAGGATGGTAATAGTCTCCACTCTCTCCTCTACCTTCTACCTCCATTGAAATCATATCTTTAGTGTTTTCTACTCATCCCACTATGGATTTATTAGTGGTACATCTAGTACCTCTACCTCTACATCTCTATCCTCCTACTCATCTCTTCATCATGCCTGACCAGTCCATGGTCACGCTCAACATGGCCTCAATATTAACCTCACTACTAGTGGCCCCAATCCTCTCCTCCCCTATGGCTCCCTCACATGCTAAGCCCACTACTCAAGCATTAGTATCAGTGTCATTGGATGAGATAGGTCCATCTTCCCTAGCACTCATGCCTCTAGATGTGGCTCTTTCTACCAAAAATAGTGTCCAACTACCTTTATCCTCTTTTTCATTGGTGCAACTGTGACCTATCTTGCCCATGTAATTTTTATGTGCTCATATTGCTACCACATGATGTCTACATGTCTCACTAACTATATTTTTAGCATGTGGGGCATGGCCTATGCTACTTGGTCATCCATCTATCTCCATACCAAGGTAACCTATCATGAATTTCATGGGGAAACCTAGTCAACTAGTACATAGGAAACCTCTCATATACCCAAGTTGTCAATAATATGATCAGTCCCATGGTCCTCTACCCTCTGACTATCATCTCATACATATCATGTACCAACTAGACCCAGATGATAGATCCTAAGTCATATAAAAATTATTCCTCTAAGATTGTCCTACTCAAGGCTACCATGAATAATGGTACTTTACCATCTAATTTATGATATAGAACTAACTATGTCACAATGCCTATCACAACCTTTTGAATGTCTAGAATTTGTGATATATATATATATATATATATATATATATATATATATATAACATACTCACTCTCCTACCTAGTAATATCATCTCTAATCTTGTAGTCCACATGGCTAAGGCTCTCCTTCTTTTAAACTATCTGATATCCCTATGGTCACCTACACTCCTACTATAGGTAGCCCTAGGATGTCATGGACATCCTCTAGTGTGATAATCACCTTTATTTTATCTCCATCCACCTCCCATCTGAAGGTGTTAGTCAATCATTCCCAAAAACTAAGGAACATGACTAATAGGTCATCACTAAGGGGGATCTAGCACATTTCTATTATCCCACCTAGACCTATGGATCCTAGTCTATCCCTATCTCCCTTTGAAAACATATCTAACAAGTTTGATGAGCATGTTGCATCTATAAGTCTCCAAAATCTCCATTGTCCCTGTACCCAAGAAATAACAAAGGATGTATTAGTTCCTCCATGTCATGTATTATCATTATACATTATTTTTACATTTTTTTGGAAAAAATAAGCCTAAATTACTTTATTTTATTCATTTTATCTTACTCTTAGTCTTCTCGGTCTTTCTTGACCTTACTTGTTCATTTCAAGCCATTCTAGCCTTCTTTCAGCCTTTTGCACACTTTTTGTATCATTCTAGCTCTTTGGTCAAACTAGTTTGACCAAAATGAATTCATATCTTTTTGCCTGGTTGAATCAAAAATTTGAGTTAACCCCCTTATTTTCCCCTCCTTTGTGTTTCATTTCCATTTTGGATCTTTTGGACCACCTGGCAACTCCAAACTAGGCCTTCATCCTATAGATTGTATAGGGTCAACCCATACCTACTGGGTTAACACTATGGATTTTGCTTATTTTCAAACCTATTGGGTTGACTAGGTCAATCCAGTGCTTTTTGCATATTGACACCTTGCATTTTCCAAAAAAAGTGCACTTTTCTTGCTTTTTACCTAAACCCTCCAAACCCATTTCCCATCTTCCTATTTGCTACCCATAGAACCTGATTTTGTTCCATTTTGACATCTATAAATGCTTAAAATTCAAAATTACTAAAAAATCATTTAATTCAATATGAATTTCAAAAATTGGTTTGAGATTATTAGTTGCATCCCTGTAGTGCACCCGTTACCACCTTTGGAGCCTTTCCCTATCTAACATGTCGTCTCCTCACCATCCTAGCTTTGTTTCTCTCCAGAGCTCTCTTTTCTCTCCTTTACAAGTCAAAATAAAAAATGACTTGTCCTTTCCCCTATTTTAAAACACTTTTCAAAATACAAATCTTTCAATTATTGTCCTACAAATTTCTTGTTTTACTTCTATCTTTGTTTCTACTCATTTGTTTTACAAATCATAAAATGTATTAGATTCATGATGACATATAGAATATTTTCCACTACCATATGCATATATTCTAAAACTTTCAATTTTGGGCTATTTTTTGTACTAACTTCTATAGGTTCATCTAGTGTTCTCTACATTGGACACCTTCACTTTTCTTATAGTCTATTTCTTTATCTACAGCACTAAGGTAAGTTAAATTTATGTGTTTTTTAATTTAGTCCTTTCATTTATCTTGTTTTTTGCTCACTACACTTTATTTATCATTATCATTATGTGTTATCATGTTTTATCTCAAAACACCATCCTATGTTGCACTTATGTGACACATGATGAGCTTCAAATGGGGCATATTTATACACATAATATTTTCAAACTTTTATTGATTATTGACACTTTGTATCTTGCAAGAACCTATCAAGTCTTAATCTCTCTGAGTGCATGCCTTAAGGGGTACACTGGGAAAGGGGTGGGCAAACCAACAGTGCTTCATAAGATTATTGTCCCTTTTTCCACTTGCCATCTACACACTTATCTCCTAAAACCATTTACCCTAAGCTTATTCTTCTTAGTCCTATTTCCTCCAATGTTTTTCCTCTTTCTATCCTCTTTTTCTTTCCTTAACACCCTTTTGGACAATCGGTTGTACTAGGTTGACTAGGTTAACCCAATACAATTGAGGAGTATTTTTCACTTTCTTAGCTTGTTGGCCTTTCAATCAACCTAGCTTAGACTTAGTGAATGGTCCCTAAAAACACACTAGGTTGACTGGGTCGAGCCTGTACAATCAACATTCCCAAGAGTATGTAGGGAAAAATCTGTCAATATATACAAGTTCTTTTCCCACTATTTCATAAGAGAAGAATAAATAGCAAACAAGTACAAGCGAACACTTGTTTATTAACCATTCTACTTAAGGAATAAAGTTTAATTTTCCATAATTTATTTGGAGATACAGATCTTATCTTGTGAAGAAGTTTTTTGGATGATTAGATAGGTTATGTAGCCTAGAGCTGATTTATCTTGGTTATCCTTATATACCATAACAATCTCTTAAGAAGCACCTTGGCAAAGGGAGATATTAAGGATCAGTGGGTTCATCTTCAATTGTAAGTATTCGTAAATTTATTTCTCCTTTTTAAGAGTAGATAGATAATGTATTTTTATTTTTATCCCATGTATTAAGATTCCATATACATTGACATGAGTATATCTCTTCTAATACATGTTTAGTTTAGTTTGTTCTATTGTTTCTAACCCCTACTTTGTGCCACAAGATTTTGTGTGCATTATATTATATTTACTTTATTGTTATTAGAATAGATTGAATGTTTTAAACCTTAGGACTCCATTAGGTTTGTTGTGTGATTGTGTTAGACTTTAGGATTTGGAACCCTTTCTAGCATGATATATTATGACAAGTGATCCCCTAATTGGGTCTAGCAGATCCCCATATTGGTCATGCTCCCACTTAACAAGTGTATCCCCAATTAGAAGTATAGGTATGTTCTATCTTCTCTAAGCTAGCATTGATTTATAGACATGATGAATTTCCAATTTCATATATTCTAGTGAACCCGACATGAAACTAACCCTTGTAGGATTTCTTTCGCTTTTTCATTCTTTTAATCATTTTTTTTGTCATATATTTTGACATACTTGATTGATTTTGTCAACCCAGTTATTTTTTTTATATGCACAAGTTTCTAATAACATGTAATTGGATTGACCCAATCGACCTAATACAAGTTTATAGCCTTTTAGACATCGAGTTCAACCTACTAGGTCAACCCAATTGACCCCTTATTGTTTCATCACTTTTTCAGTAGGGTCCTGTACAGCTTGATCAATTATGTCAACCTAGTTTGTAGGTTTCTCAAGTATACTTCAAGTTTCTTCATCAACAAAATTCATTCCTTACATCTGTGATCCATCAAACTTCCTTTATACATCTCTATTTCTTTCTTTTCTATCTTTCCTTTCATAGTTTTCAATCTTTAAAACTACCCTTGTGTAGTCAATTAGATCGACCCTATCGACCCAATTCTTTGTTCTATGTGCTATCTAAAATAACTGGATAGACACTACTAACCTAGTTCATTTTTAGACTTTGCTTTTGCAGTGTAGTTTCCACCCTATCAACTTATGTATTTTGTGCATATAGTGTAAACACTATACCTTATTTCAAATTGAAATTAACCTCATATCTATACGTAATTAATTCACTCTTTCTTTTCTTATTATTTACATACTTAGAATAGTTCACATAGTCTAATTAAGAGATTTTTAATTAATAGCTTAGTTTCGCTATTGCTATTTTATGCACACATAGCTAAATCACAAAAATATAAACAAGCACTTTAACATTTTGTCTACCCTAGGCCAATCTACTTGGATTTCATCACCAAGGGGAAAGCCAACTTGATGCTCTAGTTAAATATAAAGTGTGGTTAATGGTATATTATGGTTAAGACTTGACACATTTATCACTAAAGTGTGTGAAGTGAGGGGGTAGGTCCCAATACCAAGCCTATATCATTGCCACTATAGTCCCTTTTAGCCCAAACTACTTGAAACCATCCTTAGATTTCTATCTATTAGCTTGCTTATAGCCGACTTTCAATCACATTAAAAATCATATCTCCCCCTCATTGAAGGACATTACACCATAGTGTTTTTCAATCTCATAATATATTTTTGAGCATTATGGTAAACATAAGCATGATATTTCTAAATGTTGGAAATTATATCCATATAAATCTTGTGGTAAATCAATGCATGACATTTTGTATAGTTAAAAAACCACTAAGTTACATCATTCAAAGGTTAAATAAATTTGAATCTCTAAAGTTATGGTATCTTCCTAAGACTTTGATGTGTCTTCATTTGATAATTCCTCAATTACCTTAAGCATGATGTATTTTGAGCATGGAGAAACATATTCTTTGCCTCCCTTTTGATAATTTTAAAACTCAACATAAATTATACATTCCTTGATTTTGTGTTTACTTATTTTTTTAAGTTTTTAAGGAAATATGCTTTGTTTAGAGCTAGTTATCTTTTACAAACTTATTTTTTTGTGCAGGATTCAACACTTTTCTATAGAAGTTATCTTTTACTCATTTTACATTTATTTGGATATATTTATATTACTTTAACTATATGTAGATCATGTTTTATGGCATTATATTTGCTTAACTTGAAATATTGGTGTAAGTTTATATTTTATGTCAGAGTGGGCCACACATGAGGATCTATCTAGATGGGATCAAATACATTAAGGTGAAATTATATGAAGTAGTGAAATCATGAACACATGAGATTAAGACACTTCAAAATGTGCAAAATAATTCAATGTAATAATATTCCTAGTTGGTTATATATTAATTATCAAAATAGATTTATGAAAGGTACATATATAGGTGGAAGATAGACATGATCAAATATCCTCATGAATGTAGGATTATCTTCCCTAATGACCTTTATTACACACCCACATGACACCTAATCAAGCTAACTAGATGTGTAGGTAAAACCACATTGTGTAAAAAATTCTAAACCAAAACTCTACCTTAATCATAGTTTAGGTGGGTAGAGTAATTGGGTCTTAATAATGAAGCTTAATGAGGTATCCAAGTACTTAACAAATAGATAACTAA
Organism: Torreya grandis; assembly: GCA_037957365.1. Taxonomy (NCBI): domain Eukaryota; kingdom Viridiplantae; phylum Streptophyta; class Pinopsida; order Cupressales; family Taxaceae; genus Torreya; species Torreya grandis. The sequence goes on along the minus strand of JARHVA010000227.1, from coordinate 4,639,491 downwards.
TCATTCCCCATAGAATATGTTTAATTTGCCTACATTAGAGATCAAAAAATGATCAAGGTCAATGATGAGATCCTTTACCTGATTATTGAAGAAGTTCCATCTGTATCAAACAATGTTTCTTCCCTTTGGCAAAGGAAGATCATGATAAGTGTATTGAAAGTTTACCCATTCCATAGTGGAAGATGAAGTTAGCAATAAAATTATTTCTAAATATGGTCCAAATATGATGTGTGGTATAGGCTTGGTAGATCATGCACATGAACTAAATGTAATGTCACTAAAGTTAACCTATCAAAATAAGGCCATGGAACATTTACCAAAAGAATGTCCATGGGAAATGGAGAGCATGGATCAATAAATTTAAAAATTAAAGAAGATAATATAGATGAAGCACATAGATCTATAGAATGAGGATCCATAGGAAGAGATGATTCTTAGATGTTCTCAATAAGTGTAATCTCACTATAAATAGTAGAGTCCTCTGAAGTACAAATATGTGATGGCTCTAGAAGATAAATATCTCTAACGTGAATGGATGTAAATTATACAAAAGGAAATCTAATGTTTGGTAGAATCTCATCCACTATTGGTAGCTTAATAAAAGTAAGAACATTATCCATCAAGAATGTGTCATCATAAGAAATATAATTAGGAGGAGAGAGTACAATAATATCCAAAGAGACAATAGAAAGATGAGGAGGAGGAGTGATATAAACCTCAACAAGATCTTTAAAAAGAGTTTGAGGAGTGCTCCAAATAGTGGAGGGATATTATGTGTGCTATACATGGTGGTGTAGATCCTATGAAATTTTCATCAATAATTGATCATTACCTTAGTCACAAGAGTTGGCCCAATCATTGTATTGACTAGGATCAGGGGGCAATAATATGTCCATATAGAAATTAAATAAGGTCATGTTCCATGAGCGAGTGTTCCATGTACATCTTCCATGAAGCATAGTTATTCTTTCCAAGAAGAACCACTGGATTAAAATAAGTTATCCTCATCTATTATCTCCCAAGTGAATATATATGAATCAACATGACCATAATTAACCATGCACACTCAATGTGATAGACATTGGACTCAGCCAAAAATGCATGCAAATAAAAAAAGTATGCAATAGTCACCAAATTCCCCTCGATATTGCATAGGTTCACTTTATACTTAGTCCATTCAAAATTATCACATTTAAGTGCATACACAATCAACACATATATAGAAGCAACACAAGCAAAAAAGAAAAGAAGAAATGCAACCCCACTAAAACTATAAAGGATCAATTTTTGTTACATCTTGATTCCTTGCTAAGTAAGCTTGATAGATTATTTTTGGATATCTATAGTTGAAAAAATTAGATTTTGTTATTTTTAACTAATCTATGAGATATATGTTAATATAGGGAAGCAGGATATTATTTAGGTTACATGATCACCCTTCTATGAGTTAGTTGTAAGTAAATGTTTACTTTATAATCATGTTGATTTGTCATTTTAGCTATATTTTATGATGAATATATATCATGATTGTTATGGTCTAACTATTTTTTTTTTTGTGAGGTGGATGTAGGAGAACTCAGCCTTAAAAGGGTGATAGAGGGATATCATCATCGAAAAGTGTGACGTAGATCAAAATGTTAGAGGATGATAGAGAAACCAATCGATATCCTATACACACTATAGATATCTAGCACATGTTAGATACATAACAAGTGGTTAGAATAATATTTTTTGATGTTATTTGTATTAGATAGTCATTTTGCTAACATAATGTAATGGTTTTGTGAAATTATCTTACGTGACTTACATGTTAGTACAGGTTATGCTTGGGTGATTTGATCTTGTGTGATTGCATTCATGACCATCAATGTTTTGAAGATTAGTATAGATTGATTAAATTTGGATTTTTTGATTAATCCATCATAGCATTAGGGTTGCTAATTAAATTAGTGAATTTACTAATCTTTATACTTAATGTTAAAATATATAAAAATAATTGAAAATATATTTTAATAGGAAAACATAAGAAAAGGGAAAAAAGGAGAAATAAAATAAAATTAATAATTAAAACTTTGGACAAATAAACTGAAAGGGAATAAAACAAAAAGAAATAAAATCATTAATAAAAATAATAAAATAAGAGAGAAAAACTAAAAAGAGGGATACGCCTACTTCATGAAAGAGAATATTTTTAGAAAGGGAGATCATATGAGTTTTAAGAGAGAAAAAAATATGGAGAAATCTTAATTTGGCATAGCACAAAGGAAAGAAGGAAGATGTGGTTGAGAGGCGAAGATAGACAAAATCAAAGGAAGTTATGAATTAAAGGTAAGTGTTTTTTCAAATTCATCATGTTCGTGTTAAATGTTATAGTGGTTAGAAAAAAAAAGATGATGTGAAAATGCAATTGTCTATGTGAATTTTTTTCTAAATCCAACTTATAAATCTCCCAAAATTATCTAATTATATCATAGTTTTTATCTCAAAAATATGTTGTCTATAGTATATCAAATTAGAGGACTAATTATTTATCTCTAGATATGTTGGGTAGAATATCCACCACGATTCACCACCTATAGAGATCATTGTATTTAACATAGGCATCGTTGAATGTATTAAAATTAATCTCAACTATTTTATGATAGAGTTAGTGATAATTATTTATATCATGTTTATTTTTTACAAGGTGTCACCATGAATAATCCCAACTAATAAATTTCATTTGTATGATGATTGACATCATTGGTTACAAATATATCAACTAAATAAATTATTAGAAGGGGCTATTTGTTGTGAAAATCTATGTGAGTAAGACTTATAGTCTTGTATTTTTGATATCTGAAGTGGATATTCTAATATATGTCAATAGTATATATAATACATAGATCAGTCTAATGTGGTATCCTAAAATATGCTCTTAGTATTTGATATCAAATAGATATGACATAGTTCTAGATACTAATATTATTACACTTATATTGAGCCAAATATAAACCTATATAGCTAACAGTAGAAATAAGATCTTATGAAAATAATGGTGTTAGTATTACCCTTTAGTCATAGAATTTTAGATATTGTACGTGACTTTATTCCCAACCAACTATATATGAGTACGAATTCATTTAGAATAAGGAATATATTAAAAACTATACACTCTCAACTTGATAAGCTAAATACAAGACTTTTCTTTCATAAGTATCCTTGGATTATTAAAGTTGACTTAGTGGTTAGTGGGATTATTATACGCCATAGTTTTTCCATTGATGGTTACTATATTTATGGGTTATATGTATTTTTGATGATGAGTATACTATTACATGGTCCACTTTTACCTATTGGAAATTGTCAGTAAGTATATTGTATATTGATCTATTGTCAACTTGTGTACTATATGTATTATGGGTAATACTTAGATGTATGAGAGTGTACACATATAGGATTTATGTATATAAATATATGGAATGTGTACCTATAGCATAGTTTTGACTAATATATTGATACAATGTTGGCATTTTGTATATCTATGAACTTGATGAAACCATATCCTTTTGAATGCAATCTCCTAAAACTTAGGAAGATTATAATCTATTGTTGGTATATATGCATATCGTATTATAAACTATGAGTTGTTCATGTTTTGAGTATAATGATTCTCACAAGTGCTTATATATATATATATATATATATATATATATATATATATATATATATATAGTGTATAAGTGATGTGTGCCTATATGTATGCATTTTAAACCTAGGGTATACCCAAATGGTATAACTCACACCTGCTTGACTATTATTTATGAGTGTGGGTCATTTGATTATTGAAATTCTTTGTTTAGTTGTGTATTTATGTAGTTATTGTTTATGATAGTATAGGATATGTAGTCGTATAAAATGCAAAAATTAGTAACTTGAGCATGGCTAAAGACACTCAAACCTTAAGTCCCTCTTGTTTACTCTCATGACCCTCTTAGGCTTATTTTCACTTATTCCTAGTCATTCGTGGCCTTCTAGACTTGACTCTAGGTAAGCCAAGACCCTCTCTTCATGACTAATCCATCCCCCTAGGTCTCATCTACTCAAGAAAATTGTACCAAAATTGGAATATAGCATTGGACCCTAGGGTGTCCCCTTTCTAGTGCTCTTATCCAATCATAATTCGAGCCCAAATTACCATTTTTCCCTGATTCTTCTTATTCATTATGTCGGCCTAGTTTGGTTTCATCTAACCCATGACCAATAGATCCCTATAAAATCCCATTCAAAGATAATTTGGAAAGGTTTGGCAAATATCACTCAAGCAAGTAAGAACACAATCAAGACCACTCAAGAAATATTTCCTATTCTCTACATACAACTAGCCTATACACTTTCAAGCCAGTTCAAGACCTTACACCAGTCCCTAGTCATCTCAAGCTTACACAGTTTTAGCATTTCTTGCATTTTAATTCACTATTGCACAAAGCACTCTTAAAGGGAGACTACATATGTCTTGATACCTCCTTGGAGTATTGGTATGTAGGTAGCGTGCCCACACACGAGTGTGAATCACATCCAATGTATCTTACACACACTAACCCCTTTTACCCTTTTGCCAAAGTGTATTTCAATTGCATAAAAGATATAAGTACACAAAGAATCAACTCTACATAGAGATATGTTGATATTGAGGACTTAAAATTTGGTATACAGGCACACACTAAGCAGGTGAACAAAAACCAAAAAGATTAAATCCTCAAGACAATAACATCAAAGAAGACTACATCACCAAAGCCTAGGGTGTCTAATTCTATCACTCCTATCTAATAATAAAATGGAGTCCAAGATCCTATTTGCGATAGTGTCCCAGTCCTACACATAAATTTCCATACCTTGTCTTAGTTAGAACAATCCAGAATAAGCTAAGTTTAATTTTCTCTCTCTCACTGCTATTTTTAGAAAAGGTCTAATTGTAATTTAATTTCACAAATCATTAGCTTTAATCAATAATATTATTTACTAATTTCTCCTGCTCAAACCTATTTATTAAATAGGATAAAACTCTATTATTCCCAAAAATAAATAATCATTTAGTGAACTTGACTTACTTCAAATTTTGCATAAAAACCCTAGAAACCCTAGGGTAAATTCCTAGCTGATTTTTCCCAATAATTTCCTAATTTTTTTATTACACATGTAAATTAGAAATTTATCTCAAATTTTAAAAAAAAATAGTAAATTTTAAAATAAATTTATTTCAAACCCTAGTTGCATACATTAGGTCTTAGTAATTTTCTAGCATTAATCCAATAATTTCCTAATTTTTTTTGCTTACACATATCATCAGAAATTCCTCTCAAATTTTAAAAAAAATTAGTAAATTTTAAAATAAATTTATTTCAAACCCTAGTTGCATCAACTAGCTCCCAATAATTTTCTAGTAATTTTCCAATTATTTTTTGAATTTTTAGTTGCATATTAAAACCAGAAACTCACTTTAAATTTCAAAAAATTATTTTTCTCAAAACCCTAGTTACATCTACTAGGTAGCATTAAATTAAGCATTTTCCATAAATTTTTGAATTTTTTCTTGAATACTTAACTCATAAATTCAATTTCAATTTCAAAAATTCATAGTATTTTACAAAAATATTTTTGAAAAATCCTTAGTTGCATGTACTAGCTCCTATTTTGCTTCTTATGGTATCACCTTACATTCATAATCAAATCACAAAAATGATTCTCACTTATGTACAAATTTTTCTTGCTATTATTGAAAATAACAAGGAAACCATAATGGGCCCTATCATGTATATGTATGATGAAGTATATCATATGTTAGTACAAAGCTTCTTTCTTTACATTTCATGCTTAATTTTCATTTTATGAGATGACGTTAAGCAATTTATTCTCAAACATGTTAATAAATCTCTTGCAACACCTCCTTTGGAGCCTCTATCCTATGTCGAGTCATGTTGCATGGTCCATTTTACTCTTCCCCAAGTCACTACCCATCGTCAAAGAGTCCATTTGACACCCTTTGTCCCTCCACCACCTCAATCCATCGATTATCTTCACTCTCCTCCCATAGCTACTACTAATCTTAATATGGATAGTAGATAATGTGGTTACAACTATTACTCGATGTGCTACTATGCTTCCTCCACCTAGATAGGAGCCTCATCACCCTTTTATTCCTACCCATCCCAGGCCCAACCCACCTGCACAGGTAGATTTTCATAAGGCATATGACATTGTTGATTAGATGAGAAACACTATAGCTAATATTTCCATGTTAGAACTACTTCAAAAAGCTAATGTATTCAAGGACATTCTTTATCAGGCACTCACTCAGACTTCTATACCTATTTATTTAGAACCTTCTTATTTTGCATTAGAGGTCAACACTTTAAAAACTATAAAAGATGTAATTTATTTTGACAATGAGGAAATGCCTTCTCAAACAATTATTGATCAAAATTTGCCACTATTCATATAAGTTCAAGTCAAAACATGTGTAGTCAAGAGAGTTATTATTGATAGTGGTTCCAAACTTAACATATGTAATATCACATTCATACGGGCCATGGGCATAGATATGGCATCAATGTAAAAATATTATAAGAACATTCAAGGATTCGATGATATACCATGACAGCTTTTGGGCACCATTACTTTGGATATCATGGTAGGACCCAAAACCCTCTCTACATAATTCTAGGTCATGCCAAGTCCTCTCCACTATAATATTTTACTTGGACAACCCTGGATACATATTATGGGGGCCATTCCTTCTACTCTCCATTGACATATTAATTTTCTCCATGAGGGATATCTATGCATATGTCCAACAGACAACTAGACATTTAGATATTATCAAACTACAGAGTCATCTTTGACTATTTTACCAGATGGGTCACCTTATCTCATAATACAAATACCACCTCATTATATTTATCTTGATCAGATACATACATGTGAGGTTGGAGAGACTAACACTTCTTGCACTCCACTTACAGCTATACCTTCAACTCTAGATATTCCACCAGTCATAGTAGCTTCAGCCATTTCAACTACTCCATCGGTCATAGTTTTGACACTTATCACACATCCATAATCATCAATAGTAGTACCAATAATTCTAATTGATTCCATAGTTACTCCACCAATTAAAAATACTTTTGTAGTAGTACCATCTTTTACTACTACAAATGATGAGACTCTTATATCATAGTTACCCTTTGTGGTAAATTTTGAGTTACCATATGTACATGATGTTGATACAAAGTCATAGGATTCTTCAAATGAAGATATGGTACCCACACTCATAGATGACTATTTGTGTGGATTGAAATTTACACCAATCAGCCTAGGAGAGTACCAAGATGACTCTAGAGCTCTCATTCCACATCCTACATCATTTTTAGCATCTCATACTACACTCTCAAAATATACTCCACACTCATAGTCACAGATAGATCACTTGGCATATATAGTTCACATAGTTACCTCTATGGATATGGTGCTAGCTATTCAGATTCTAATAGGTAGCACACGTCAGCCATAGTTTATGTTACAAATATTACTTGATCATAGATTGATCACATTACCTACAATATGACACAGATCTATCAGTAAATTGTCATAGAAAGATGGTCACCCATTTTATTCTTTTCATAGGATTATAGGCCATGATACAAACTCATGTATAGATTAGATAAACTACAAGATCGAGGTATTATTGATATTATAGCAGCATCAATTCCACCACTTCCACTGAAGTCATCTACTAGCAAGGCTAAATGTCCCAAAGTAGAGTCAGTATCTCCACCACTAGAGTAACCTTTATTTTGCCTTCAATGTGATGACACCATGAACACAACATCTGTATCATATGATGATACTTATGATGATGATCTCAAGGCATTTGATAATGGTCATGACCCTTTCCTCCATTTCCATCCCTAGCAAGCTCCATCCTTGGATCCCTTTCCCTCTCTAGCCTAGTATTTTATTTCATTATGTACATATTGCTTTATTTACATTATTTTACATAGTCTCTTTATAGCTTTACTTGTATATAACCTCTTCTACTTGATTGTACATAGTTCGAATATTCCAAAAATACAAAAACAATATAACATTTCAAAATCCAAAAACATTCAAAAATGTCAAAACACTAAAAACATTTCAATTATATGCATTGTCCATGTTTTACATTACTAATATCATGCTAGGATTACATTTTATATTTCGTGCTATTGTATGTCAGTTTATCTAAATTACCATGCTTCACTTGATCTTCTTTGACTATGTGTAGTGACATCTAGCTACTTTATTACTTCACTCTACCCATTGAGGGGGCATCTTACTTGTACATTCGAGACACACATTGATATACATACCCATCAGGGGCATCTTCTACATGACTACACCATCCAGGTTATGTCATTCCTATACTACACACTCCAAGTTATCATGTTGATATGCATTACTTACTAGATCATATAGATTACTATATTGACATTTCACTAGTATCTAGTACTTGTGTATCTCTTAACATATACCTAGTCTTATTTACACATGTCTTGGATAATTTCACTCTTGCTTTGATTAGTAGGATGCGACTCTATCTTTCCAATTATTACATGCCTTCTCTTCTTGCTTAGAATAACTTGTTGAATTATATTTCTAGTTATTTCTTGTCTCCTATATGTACCTTTAGACATTTGTCAATGTCCCTTGCTTCTATTCATGTTGTGCCTTAGGACATTTGCCAATGTCATTTACTTGTACTCTTCTATGAGCATGTGGCCCTTGTGCCAACATTATTTGTTTCACTTATATGTGTATGTGGCATTTGAACATGCCTTGTATGCTTGATTTCTATTTTGAGTGACATGTGCTCATGTCCCTTGTTTTTGTGGCCCCTTGTCCACTCTTGTATGTTTCTTACTTCTTGATTTGTTACTTTTTGCTTGATTGCATCTTCAATTGTTGCAATGCCATGATCCATATTATGCATTTTTTTCCTATTTTCTTAGATGTCATAATGGAATCATTCTCCATCCCTCTAACTAACAACTAATAAACTAAAAAATAACACATTTATTTCTAGTTTATTACATTATACATGCTATTACATTGTTACATCTATCTAGGCATACCCCTATTGATCTAACAATCTCTCAAATAAAACCATGTTATATCTTGAGATATCTTGTTGATTATCATTGCTATATCATGTATATTTCAAGATTAACACACTTGTAGGTCTTCTTCTTCTGAGGGTAGTCATTTTAGGGTACCTATTCCTACCCTTAGAGGAGGTGACAAAAAATAAGAGTTTTTCTATAGAGATCAGAGATCTTATTGGTCGATAAATCTAGTTTCAAAACAACTAGAACAACAACTAATCATTAAACCACTCAAAATAGACAAGGCAAATAGTCAATATTTCATAACAGTGATTAGTTTCAACCTAGGATAATAGTACCAAGGCTAGACTATAGTGATAGATACCAAGGTGTCCATTTTTGGTGCTCTTATCCAAACAATAGAAAACTAGGTTTTCCAAAAGTAGGCAAAAATGTAGGTTCAACTATAGTTTTACACAATCAAACCAGTTCAGATCAATAGTTTTTAGTATGGTTTTCTCAAAGAATCTAGACATAAGGGGCATCATGCATGGCATGATTGGTTTTCACTTCCAATTTTAGATATGGTAGTTAGTATAACTTCTAGACTAGAATCCATGCTTTAGACACCAATGATTGGGGGCAGATTGCACATCACTTTTTCTTCTTTTCTTTCAGTTCTTAGCATTACCTAGGCATTCTCAATAGTTACATGCCTTATTATATTTGTAGATAGTTGGAAACATTTCAAAGTGGATTTCATACAAACCTAACCTTCACATTCCTAGGTTCTTAAGTGGCTTCCACATAAGCCAAATTTTTAGTTTTGGAGTGGCTTTCATACAAGCCTAATCTCCATATTTTTTGAGTTGCCCAACATTAGCTTAGTTTCTAGCATACATTCAGCTATCCACACCACATTATCAAATTTCTATAGCATTTATGAGCTTCAAAATCCATCTCATATGATGTGCTTCTTCATACTAATATCAATTCATAGCTTCACTTCACGGGGCAATAATGGAGCCAAAGGGCCAGTCTTTGTATTCTTGAGCCACCTATTTAGAGGGATTAGACACACAATCCAAACATCTATTATCACATGCATGATCATCTAACTTTAATTAGTAGGAGATTATGGAGCCAAAGTGCTAGCCTTTGCATTCTTGAGCCACTTTCTAGTGGATTGAGTACTTAGCTTTGTTTGTGATATAACTTTGGGTAAAACATCATCTAGCACATCCAACATTACTCAACCTTAATTATAATCATAATAGGTTTTATATTGGTTTGTGTACCTAATAAGGTATATTCATTCCTTTCTCTTTCTCTCTCTTACCTAGATTTATACATTCTTTTTTTATATTGCATATAATAAGAACTAATCTACTCTTTGTTTTCCTTTCATAGAGTCACACTTACACAACATGCTCTCTATGCACTATCCAACATTACTCAGCATCACAAGCTTCATGGGCTTCACCTTTGTAGGTAAGTTCATGTACACTTTCTATTTTCCTTTATCTTAGTATTTTGCTTTGTTGCATCACTAGAATATAGGGGGGCAAATGTAGTCATATAAAATGCAAAAATTGGTAACTTGAGCATGGCTAAAGAAACCTAATCCTTGTGTCCCTCTTGTTTACTCTCATGACTCTCTTAGGCTTATTTTCATTGATTCCTAGTCATCTATGGCCTTCCATACTTGACCCCAATTGAGTCAGGACCCTCTCTTCATGACTAATTCATCCCCCTAGGTCTCATCTGCTCAAAAAAATAATGCCAAAGTTGGACTATAGTGCTAGAACTTAGGGTGTCCCTTTTTATCACTCCTATCCAATCACAATTTGAGCCTAGATTATTATTTTTTCCTGATTCCTCTTGTTCGTTATGTTGGCTTAGTCTAGTTTCATCTAACCCATGACCAATAGATCCCTATAAAATCCCATTCAAAGATCATTTAGAAAGGTTTAGTAAATATCACTCAAGAAAGAAAGAATACAAGCAAGACCTCTCAATAAATCTTCCCTATTCTCTGCATAGAGCCAACCTATACACTTTCAAGCTAATTCAAGACCTTACACCAGTCCCTAGTCATCTCAAGCTTACCTATTTTAAGCATTTCTTGCATTTCAATTCACTATTACACAAAACACTCTTAAAGGGAGAACTACATATGGCTTGATCCCTCCTCAGAGTATTGGTATGTAGGTAGCATGCCCATACATAGGGTGTGAAGCACGTCTAGTGCATCTTACACACACTAACCCATTTTCTCCATTTTCCAAAGTTTCTTTTAATTGCATAGAAGATATAAGTACATGAACAATCATCTCTACAAGGAGATCTATTGACAATGAAGACCTAAAAATTGGTACACAAGCTCACACTAAGCAGGAAAACAAAACCCAAAAAGATTAAATACTCAAAACAATATCATTGGAGAAGGACTATAACATCAGAGCCTAGGGTGTCCAATTTTGGTGTTCCTATCCAATCAAAAAATAAAGTCTAGGATCCTTTTTGTGATAGTGTCCTAGTCTTGCACACAAATTTCTAGACCTTATCTTAGTAAAAATAGTCTAAAATAAGATAAGTTTAATATTCTCTCTCTCACTACTATTTTTAGAAAATTTCTAGTTGTAGTTTAATTTCATAAATTGGTAGCTTTAATTAGGAATATTATTTACTAATTTCTCCTAATCAGACTTGTTTATTAAATAGGAATTAAAATCCATTATTCTCAAAAATAACAAATCTAGATATCATAGAGTACTACAATAAAAAATGCATGGTGTACCTAGGTATTACATACTATAATTGTTATGTTTATACTTACATCTATATTTGATTGATTTACTATATGCATGGTGGTTATTACTATGAATAGTGTGTTTTGTAACAATTGGGAAGACTTTGTGTATATGTGCATACCATCTTTGAGAGTGTAACATATGATAAAATGGAATATTATGTGTTTTAGGAAAATTGTGACTTGTTTGTTATAGTTGCTTGGATAGAAGCCTATGTTTCCATGTATTTAAGACTACTTATATGACTGATTGTGGGACAACTAGTAGTTATGTATTAGAATACTAGATTATGGTAATATGGGTTATCATAGGGAGTAGTATGTTTGGAAACTAAGTTTGGTAGTGAAAATTTGCAATTAAATATAAATTTACCTTAGTGATATAAATTTTAGTCATTATTTCTAGTATGAGATGGAAAATAATGTAAGATTTATTGATACGTTTGATGAAATAAATGTATGCTTTGGTTACTCCTATGTTTAGCATGTTAAGTGATGTGTTATTAGTAGGATGTAAATTAAATGAATCTTATGGTTGAATTATATTTGACCAATATGTATTGATGATACAAAGTAAGGAGTGAGATGGACTTCATTAGCTTACTAGTATCACAATAACAAATGAACAAAGTCTATTCAAGTGGTGTGTATGAATTTATTTTATTTATAGATCATTATTATTTATTATTTGTAACACTTTAGGATAAAGTATGTTTAATGAGACATTATCATTTAATAATTATGATTTACATGTTTGTTTGATATCTTACAATAGAATGGTTTTCTATGATGCACTGCATGTTTAGTTTAGAAATCATACAACACACAGGTACTTGCTTGTCTCTCTAGATTCCCATGTCATCACTATCTATTCATCTATAAAGGGAGGACCATTTCTTATGGGATTAGTGTTAGGGATCATTGGTTTATGTTTGGTATGTCAAATCACTCAGATGATGAACTCCCTCCCTATAATAGTATTACTTATTGAGATGACACTTGAGATTACCACAAATACTTGAGTTAAGGAACTATGCTCTGAGGAAACCATGTATCTTATATGTACATTGTATTGTATTGTACTTTTAATTGAATATTTTCATTAAGAGTTATAATTAATTATTATTTTACACTGATAGTAGTGGCTATAGACTTATACTTGTTGTAGCTGAGTTAATATAATTACATTTTATATTTGCATTTTGATGTGCTCTTATGATATTAGAGATTAGATTATGTGATATCATATGTTTTTTTGCTTTTATTATGAATTGAATATTTCATATGATCTTTATGTATTATCATGGTATAATATATATTTGGTATATGTGTTTAAATTTAAAAAATCTTGTATTTCTATGTCTAACCCAGTGGGGTTGTTACGTGTGGTATCCAAGTTATGGCTTGAACTATAGGACCGAATGAGTCCATTAACATTTTTTGTGTCTTTATATTCACCAGTGTGAACCTAGTGACATGAAGTATTACATTGATATTTTGTATTTGTAGTGTCTAAGTGCAATAACCATGTTACACCATGATTAGAGTTTTGAGACATTCATGAATATGTGTGGGGAACATTGCATGTGTACCCTTAGGAGCACTTGTACCCTTTTAAGTTGTTTAGGGATTGGTTTATTGAGTGCCCCAATGGTTATATTTTTGTGTGAGGTTTGGTTAGGTGAGAATATAGCATAGTTCATGAGTTATGAATAAAATATTTCTACCATAGTTTGATCACTTAGATTAAACACCTTGAGTATGATTACATCATTCTTGGTAATCAAGTCACCTTCACCATTTTTGTTTTGTGTTGTGAATGTTTTAATAGGCATGGAATATTTCTTACTTAAATATATTTGTTTCATATTTTATGTCTTACATTCACTAATACTAGGAATGGAAAATCCTATAAGACCATTTTTTAGTTGGTACCACCTAGTGTGGTGAGAATTTTTATTGTAATAGAGTGTTGTTGTCTCAATTGAAAATCCCTGTGTTAGGAGTTTGTTTATGGATTGGAACCCTTATGTTATGTGGGTTAGTAAGAAGTTCCATCTCTCATAATTAGCATAGAGGTGAGTTGACACTCCCTCACTTTCTTTTAACATTATTATAAGCTACTGATAGGATCCATACTTTCCTGATGTTGATTTAGTGTTTTCTTAAATGAGAACTTGTTTTTTTTAAATGTTGCTATTACCATATTCTCTTGAATTTTGTGGGAGAATTTCTTATGCTTATTATTTAGAGATAAGCTATAAGATTGGATGGATTGATACATCTTTGTGGTTAGTATTTTATTTCTCCTGATTATGGAAATAGATTGTGAAACTATACTTAAAAATTTGATAAGTAGGTAGTGATTTGGAAACATAGAGTTGTGGTGTTTTATTTTTACCTTGTGAGTTTACGTAGGATTTTTCAAGATGATAGTTCTCTACTTTTCACTTATGACTCTTTAGAGTCACTACTTTATTTAATCTATGATTTTAGACCATGTGGAGTGGTAAACCTTAAATTCATATTAATTCTAGATTAAGAATTATAATTTGATTATAATTATTATGATATTATGCACCCTTTATTATATTAATATTTTTATCTTTTACTTAAAGCATGTTGTTTTGAAGAGTGAATTTTTCACCTTCCATCGGAAGTGAGTAGGGTATATAATGTGTGAAACATCTTGTCAATCTAGGGGTTGAGATAAACTTTTAGTTTGTTGCTTTCTAGTCAAGCAAGTAGAGAGGTATTGTCTCACTTGCTCTTTTATAAGGTTTTAAGGATGGTGTGATCCTTGGATTTTATATTTTATGTTAATTTTAACATTATTTCCTCTTAACCTTGAATATAACACTATAGGTTAAGCTGTGAATATGATACTAGTTATAATTTGGTAGTGGTAATTTAATACAATTATAGACTAATTGTATGATTTCTCTTATATGTTGATACATCTAGAATTATTTAGCTCATATTATTTATTTATATGATATGTTATCATATAATTATGATTCATTGAACATTTTAAACTTTTTAGAGATCACTAGGTCATGAAGACCTAAGGGAAGAGTGGTGAATTAGAAACATGAGTTCTAAGTGATAGGATGATATCCTACTTAGCCTCAAATTGACTCGGTATTTACCGAGTTTGAATCTGATAGATAAACCTGTCAAATTTAGTATTTGACAGAAAGACTTACCAAATCCAATTGTATGGCCATATGCATGTATACTATGGACAAGTATTCCTTGATTTTGTATACATTAGAAATGTAATATTTCTAGTTCTTATTCATCATCATACTTATCTGATGATATGTGGAGTAATAATGGTATTTATATGTTATACTTATTCAAAGATATGTAGAGTAGTGATAATATTAACTTATACACATTATTCTTGTCAGGTTTCCTAATTACTTTTCTCCGAAATGAGAAAAACACTATCTAGGTTAGATATATGTGTAGAGGGGATGGAAGATTTTATGGAACTCTCCCTAGTCATTTGCTTTAATTTGCATGATGATCTCATGTACTCTTGGGAAGGCAATTAAATTTTCATTGAGATATGTGGGACCCTTCAAAGAAATAGAAGTGGTTAGTTATATAGTATATAGGCTTTTCTTGATGGTTTTGGACCTTGGGGTGGTCATGATAGAACTAATCAAAGTAAGTAATACTTGAAACCCATGTTGTATAGTAGTTAGATGTCATAGATCAGGGTCTTTTAGGACCAATACTCATGGAATGATGTAACTTGAAGGAACTATGGTTAGTTCTACAGGTAAAATTTCTAATTATTTACTTTATTTGATATTGTATACCTTGTTATTTATGTGTTAAATATTTTTTTTTAATGTATAACTTATGTTTGAATAAGAATCATCAATAATGATGACTATATTTAGCGGGGAAGGATGTTACATCCTAATTCTTTGCCATGTAAACTTGTTAGATTATTTATAGATATCTATAGTTGGCAAATTTAGATTTGGCTATTTTTAACTAAGCTGTGAGATATATGATGATATGGGGCAATATGATATTTCATAGGTTACATGATCACCCTATTATGATTTATTTGTAATTAAATATTCACTTTATGATCATATTGATTTAGCATTTTAGCTATATTTTATGATGAATATATATCATGATTTTTATGGTTTAACTACCTATTTTTTGGTGAGGTGGATGTAGGAAAATTTATCCCTCAGAGTTTGATGGAGGGAGAGCATCATCATAGAGGGTGGTGTAGATTGAGATGTTGGAGGAGGATGGAGAAACTGACTAGTACCCTTCACACACTACATGTAGCTAGTACATGTTAGATTTATAATGAGTGGTTAGAATAATATGTTTTGATGTCATTTGCATTCGATAGTCATTTATACTTGGGTTGATAGCATAGTATAATGGTTTTGTGGAAATGTCTTGCATGACTTACATGTTAGTCTAGGTTATGTTTGGGTGATTTGATCTTATATGATTGCATTCATGACCATTATTGTTTTGAAGATTAGTATAGATTGATTAAATTCATATTTGTTGATTAATCTGTCATGGCATTAGGGGTGCTGATTGAATTAGTGAATTTACTAATCTTTCTAATTAATGTTAAAATATATAAAAATAATTAGAAATTATGTTTTAATAGGAAAGTAGAAAAAAATAAAATAATAATAATAATTAAAATTTTGGACAAATAAACTTAAAGGGAATAAAATAAAAAGAATGAAAATCATTAATAAAAAATAAAAAATAAAAAACTTAAAAAAGAGGTCTACGCCTATTTTATGAAGGAGAGGATTTTTAGAAAGGGAGATCATATGAGTTTTTGGAGTGAAAAAAAATATGGAGAAAGCTTAATTTGGTGTAGCATAGAGGAAAGAAGGAAGATGTGGGCAAGAGGCAAAGATAAACAAAACCAAAGGAAGTTCTAAATTACTGGTAAGTGTTATTTTAAATTCATCATGTTTATGTAGAATGTTATAGTGGTTAGGAAAGAAAAGATGATGTGGAAATGGAATTGTCTATGTGAATTATTTTCCGAATCTAACTTAGGAATCACCCAAAACTAGATAATTATATCATAGTTTTTATCTTAGTAATATGTTATTTATAGTATATAAAATTAGAGAACTAATTATTTATATTTGGATACGCTAGGTCGAATATATACCACTATTCACCACCTGTAGATATCATTGCATTTAACATAGGCATCTTTGAATGTATTAAAATTAATCCTAGATATTATATGATAGAGTCACTACTAACTATTTCTAGCATATTTCTTTTTTACAAGGCATCACCATGAATAATCCCAGCTAATAAAGCTCATCCACATGATGATTGGCATCATTGGTTACAAATTTATCAGCTAAATAAATTATTAAAAGGGGTTGTTTGTTGTGAAAATCTGTGTGAGTAAGACTGTCTTGTACTTTTTATATATGCATTTTTATAGCAACGATCTGGTCTTAATAAAGATATTGTAGTTTTTTAAATTTAATAACCTGTATAAAGGAGAATGCAGTGATTCATGATAGTTTCCACATTGATCTAATTCAATGATCTATTGAGGTGAATAATAGTTTAGTTTTACCATCAAAGTCTCATATTGCAGTGACTCATCAGTATAACTAAATTAGTAACTTAATAATTTAGGTATAAATACTAGTGACTTAATTATTTATAAACTTAGTTAATTTCTAAGTAGAGACTTCTAAATTAAAGAGCAACGATTTAATGAGTGGGTTTGCTTAACAATCTACTATGTATATGTGTAAATTACTATAGTTCCACTAATGTTTTATCTAGTCAGATAACAAATACTAGATTCATTGAGTCTTTATATAATAACACCGATACAATAAAAATAATATCGGTGACTCTTTATATCCATAGGCAATCTGAGCAAAGAATTATGTCTCTTTAAAGGGATAATACATAAACTGCTAAAGAGTCTTGAAATCATAATACTATGTAGTTTAATTCATAGCTTATATAATATCATACATGTGTTGTTGTAATATATTGATTTCAAATAGCATCATAATACTTTAAAGTCCCAGTTAATTTGTTAAGATGATTAGTTATGCGGTCTACATTCTAGTGGAATAGCAAGTAGTAGTTAAAATTAGGTACAATTATTATAATAACAATTACTAATAGATCCATGATACACCATAAACCTATATATATAAACTTTTTAGAAGCCAAATATATTCTTCACCTATATTAGTATCAAGATGAAAATCAGAACTAGCCTTAGAGTGTGTGTGTGTGTGTGTGTGTGTATCCTTAGAATTATATACTTAATATATTAAAGATAAGTTGTAGAAGGATATTTTGATATATATTTGAATATGAATACTATGAATATATTCTAAGTGGATATGAAATTCAGTGACGAATTAAATTTTGATTGTACTCTATATATTATATAGTATACTATATTAAGATATAAATATTATATATATTATATTATAATATAATACCATATAATTATGTAGACATCCAATTCTAACACCATTTTTTGTTTAAATTTTCAATCTTACTTGAATTGCATTCAAATGCACAATTTAGGCCAAAATCACTTAAATGTGCTAAATGGTTTGAGCTTGTTGTATACAAGCTCTACTTTGGGATAATGTATCCCTTAATGGGGCAATGCATTTTATGTGATTCCTAACTTTTCTTAAAACATTTTGAGTAAAAATAATGATTTCATATTTTGGTGCCCTAGATCACTTTTTCTTCTAATTTGTAAGCACACATCACGTGCCTATGTTATTTTATGTCGGCAATGACATATATGGGATCATAGTCCACATGCAACTAACATCACCTTCCAATTCCTCTTGATTCAAATTATAACCTAGTAATATGAATTTCAAACCAATTTGATTAATTGTGCATCAATTTACAAAGAATTTCACTAAAATTGATTAATCTTACTTAGGTAAGTTAAACCAAATTATGAGCTTAAGTAAAAATTCCATGGAGAAAATTGAATATTTCTTTATTGGAAATTGATTCCTAATATTTTCATCACCTAATGACATGATCAATGGGGTGGCATCTGTAAGTTATAAATGCAACAAATATCAAGTTTGCGGATACCCATGCCTCATTAATGCCTCTTCTTCCCAAATATTTATGAAGATGTTTATGGATTAATTTTGAAATATTAGATTAATTCATGGCCACACATCTTCTTCTTGAAATGGATGGCCATGGTTGATCATGATCAAATCCAAAATCCTATAAATAGAAGGGCCAAGACCATTTTTATTAAGTTCAAATTGTGTAAACTTAAAATACAAGATTCTATCTAAAAGTCATTTGTGTAATTTGATTAATGTTTTATTTGCAATAGGATAGCTTCATTTGATAAGCATAGATTTGATATCATATCTTGATCCTAGATTATGCATGGTGATCTTGAGATGATAGAGGAGTTTGGCATCCTTTTTTGGCAAAGATAAAAACACCAAATCAAGGGGGAAAACATGCTTGGAGCCACTTTTGGATGGTAGAACACTTTTGGAAAGGTAATAGGTATATGTGTTTTATTTTAATTGCTTCTTATTGTCATTTTCAAACCCTATTGAATAGGTTGGCATATATTGTTAGTTTTTATGCATTCTTTTGTAATTTTTATGAGTAATGCTTAAATTAATACTCTTTGTAATACATATATGCATATTGGCATGCCCAGTGGGATTGACACATCTCTCTGAAGCAAGAAATACATTTTGGCAATTTTAGATTTACATTAAAACCATTAAAATTCATTGAATAATAATTTTTAGCTTGGTTTTCATGTTTTTCTAACATTTTTTGTGCATACATGTGTTACATAATGATCGCTGTCAGTTCTAGGTAACTAGCATTAGTCAAGGCTAACTAGCATTGGTTAGGTTACAGAGAAAAATATGACGAACAATTTCCATTTTAGATTTTTTCTCAAGTTTTTAGATGTCAAATTGAGTTTTAAAGTCTCTAGTCTAAACATTTATCCTGATCCAAAAGTTTTTATTTTGGAGATTTTATTCTAAAATTATGCTAACAAGATTTTTGTCCAAATCATTTCATGCCTAAGGGTTCATAGGTGACCATTATCAGTCTATTTTGACTGACAACAATTAGTTTTCTAATCGACATCAGTCTTTTAGCAACCAGCATCAGTCAATAGTGATATATGTCAGTATCTATGTGTAAAAAATAGAGAAACTAAGAGCAACACATCCAAAGTTACTTGTTTCATTTCAAACTATGATTCAAAGCTAAACAAGACTTTATAATTTTTATTGTAGGACCCATGAGGAAAAGTGTTTATTTTGAACATAATTAAGTATTTTTACATTTCCTTCAGTGTTTAAAAGGAATTCAGAACCTTACCTTTGATGTTTAAAATGAACTAAATGGTTTGATTGAATGTTTTTGTGGATATTTTTCAAATTTTTTGCAAACTAAGGCCAAGGGGCCAATAACTTCACTTCACATTTCAATTTGGTGTTATAAAACTCAACTTTCACTTAAAATTTCAAATTTATTGAAGTTGTTTTATGTAACTCATCTATCACTTATTTTTTAGATTGTTTGAGCAAAAATAATTACACGCGTATGTTATCCCACCGTCCCCTATAGAGAACTCGAGTGACCAAATGTGCCTTTTCATTGAAATTATGCCTTTGTCCAAGGCATAAAAAGGAAGTTGTCTAGGCTCTCCCCAAAAATCATATGGTTTAGGTGATCTAAAATCAACCCTAAAGCCTTTTTACTTAGATTTTATTTCATGTACATTGAATTGTGAGGGGATGTAATCACCTCTTATGAGTTATCTAGGGAATAATTGACCCAAAACTTCATCTCCTAGTAGTGTTTCAACCCTGCTCTATGGTAGGATATAAAAATTAAGGTACGCATACTATGAGATCTAGGGATTGAGTGGCTAGCCTTTTTTTGTAATAAAAATCCTAAGTCAAGTATATTCAACTAGGGAATTCCACTACATAGTCTATGGATGGAATTTCTATGCAAAAGAATAAACCTTTACATAGTAATTTGATCAATATGAAATCAATTGTGTTGTTACATCTCTTATGTTAACCATACTTGGGATCATCTAGATGGTCTTAAATTGTAAGTTTTAGATAGCCCCACTTGTCGTGGATTATTTTTTATGTAGGTTACACCCAAAAGTCCATGTCACATTATTGTCTTTTGAAAGAAGTGGGGGTGTAAAATACCCTACCAATTAATGCACTTTTATTTTGGATGAATACTTAATTTCCTTCCAAGTGCACGTATATAGATGGATTTTAATAATATAAAGTAAATTGTAGTCATATAAAATGTCAAAAGTGGTAGCTTGAGTGTGGCTTGTGACACCTAACTCATAGGTCTTTCTTTCATGCTCTCATGACCCTTCTAGACACTTTTTTGCTTATTCCCAATCATCTCAAGCTTTTGAAATGATCATTCCACCTTATCCAAGAAGCATTTCCCAAGCCAATCCTATCCCCCTAGGTCCCACACCTATAGGGTAGGAGCACCAAACTTGGATTATAGCATCAGACCCTAGGATGTCCTAGTTTGGCACTCCTATCTAATTACATTTTGAGCTCCAATGATTAGTTCATTCTAGTTCCTCTCCTTCATCTTATCAGTCTAGTTTGAATACATTCGACCCATGACCAATAAATCTCTATAAAATCCCATTCAAAATTCATTTATAAGGAGATTGAAAAATATTATAAAATAAACAAGAATAAAAGTAAAACCACTAAGGCAAATTTCCCTATTCTCTACATACATCCATTTAATATAGCTACAAGCATATCCAAATCCTCACACTAGTCCCTAGCCACCTCAAACACACCCAATTTAATATTTTTTATCTACATTACACTATTTCATAAAACACATTAAGTGAGAGAACTAAATATGTCTTGATCCCTCTTCAGAGTATTGGTATGTAGGTAGTGTGCCCACACAAGGGGTGTGGATACACTTTTAGTGCATCTTACACACACTAACCCCCCCCCCACTTTTTTGTCAATTTTTATCAAAGCATAATGAATTATATGGTTTGAAGATTAAATCATCTCTATAAGGAGTTATGTAAACTTTCAAAAGTCAAGATTTCACAAGCAGGCTCACACAAGAACAGTGAACAAAACCTAGAAAATCTAGGTCTCTACAAGTAGTTTGGACAACAAAGATAGAAGAGGACAATAGCATTGGACCTTACGGTGTCCTATTTTGAAAGTCCTTTCCTTTCACAAAATGAAATCCATATCCTAATTTGTGACACTATTCCAATCTTGTACAACCAATATTAGACCCTGCAATAGTTGTTTCAATTTATTTTAAGTTGTCTTATTCTCTCCATATTTATTGCTATTTATAGAAATGTTTAAAATGAAAATAAATTATAAAAGTCAATAGTTAAATTATTTCAATATTAATTATTTATTTAGTCAACTTAGACTCTTAACTAAATTAGGAATAAGATTCCATTATTCCCAAAATAGTTAAATCATTTGGTAAACCTGACTTCTTCATTTGCACATAAAAACCCTAGAAATGCTAGGGTAAATTCCTTGTTTATTTTTCCAATAATTTTCTAATTTTTCCTACATATTTTAAATCAAAAATTCACATTTAATTTTTAAATGTACCCTAGTAATTTTAAAAATCATTTATTCCAAACCTTAGTTAAATTTACTAGGTCCTTTTGTGCACAAAATTCTATAGAAACCCTACAGAAAATTCCTTCATAATTTTTCCAATATTTTTCATTTTTTACCTTCATATTTTAAATCAAATATTCAAATTAATTTTTTTAAATTCCATAGTAATTTTTTTTTAAATATTTTCTTCCAAATCCTAGTTGCATATACTAGGTCCCTTTAAATCAAGAGTTTTTCTAATTTTTTACCTACATATTTAAATTAGAAATTCACATTAATTTTTAAAATTCTATAGTAATTTTTTTAAAATCATTTTATTTCAAACCCTAGTTGCATATACTAGGTCCCTTTAAATTAAGATTTTTTCTTATATTTTTTTAATTTTTTACCTACATATTTAAATCAAAAATTCATATTTTATTTTAAAATTTCATAGTAATTTTTAAAAAAATCATCATTTTTCAAATCCCTAATTGCATATACTAGGTCCCATTGCTTTTAAGGTATCACCTTACATGTTTATGAGCTTCGTATCCTTTTTATGAATTTTTTAATTTACTATTTTTAGGACTTTAAATTTCTTATATTTAGTACTTTCCTTCCATAGCACTTTGCTTATTACAAAAAATTGAATCAATTTTCAATTTGTTTTCTACTTTAACGATGGCCCAATACACCAGTTTTGATGAAACTGATAAAAGGGAACTTCAAGAACTCTTAACTAAACATCTTGACATATAAGATGATATTCTTAAAATAATACAATAAGAGTAACAAAAAGAAAACAATGAAAATTCCTCTCAAACCATAGAGCAACTAGTTGCAAATGACACTACGGGGGCAACTATATCTCAACAACCCCCTATAGTAGCCCAACCTTCCTCTATGCCACCACCAACTGTAACGAGTACATATTTGTCTCTTAATGTGGTTTCCCTTGTGCAAGAGATAAAATCTCTTCAATCCAAGGTGATACATCTTGAGCAAGGTGTTTCTAGACCAACACAAGCTTTGGATTATTTTGCTCTATTACATACATCATTGGCACATCATATTGGTTTGACACCCTTGCCACCAGGTTTTTTTCAACCCAAGATCACTTTATATGATGGCAAGGATGATCCTGAGACACATTTGAGATTTTTTCATGTAGCATGATTGGAATATGTGCCAAATGACTAGCTAAAAACCAAGTTATTTCAATGGAGTCTAAAGGATTATGCTTTACAATGATTTTATAGTCTACCAAATCAATTGATCAATGCATTCAATCCTTTAGTGGACATGTTCTTAGCTCATTTTAGCATTAAAATTGGTTATAAGGTTTCATATGCCCAAGTTTCACAATAGAAACAAAGGTCAAATGAGCATCTCATAGATTATGTTCTTCGATATAAGACTATCTTGGCTAAGATGACTAGCCCCATGGTTGATCAAGAGTTACAAGATCTCTTCAAACAAATTCTTCTACCAAATTATCATGAATTAATAATGTTAAATAGATTCTCTTCCTTCACTAATTTATGTCACACACTAAAGGAAATGGAATTCAAACTAATTTCAATGGGCAAACTCAAGTTCACAAGTATATTAGAAACAACAAATAAGAGTAACATCAAAGTCCCATACAAAATCAAGGTCAATGATAACAAAATTTAGAATCAACATATATTCAATGTAGCTTTAGATCCCCCTTAGTGAGTGGTTTTATCATCACCTCCTTGGTGAACCTTTACCAATCTACCAGTTTCTCCAGCCAGAGTGTTATAACAGCTTTTGGAATGTAATATCATATCTATCTCTTTTATTCAAAAAGTTGATCCAACAAAGCCTCTTCCATGGGGATATGATCAGAATGCATTTTACAACTTTCATATGGCACTAGGACACAAAAAAAATAGATGCATCAATTTTAAACACAAGATACAAGACTTGATAGATGCCAATCTTATTGATCTTGGCACTATAGTTGAGCCTCCACAAGCAAAGAAAACACAAGACAAGGCTCTAAAAGTTTTCTCATATACCTTTCAATAACATTCTAAATAGGAGAGAAGGGATACATTTTGTGTTCACCATGCATATCATATACATCCTCTACTAGCTACATATCAGGGACCCTTAGTTGAGCCACATCCTTTGAGGAAATTAATTGATGTGTATAATTCTAGAGTTCTAGCTAGACCTTCCATCTCTTTCTCAAAATAGGAGATAGTTGAGGATGATTCAAATTACTATGTACTCTTTATCAGATCTTACATTAATAATCATCCTATTCATATTTTTCTCATAGATAATAGATCAAGTGTGAACATGTGCACTATGACATTACTATAACATTTAGGATATTCAGAGTAGGATATTACCCTAATGGACACAGTTATCAATGGATTCAGTGGGCACATACACATTTCATTGGGTGAGATTGTATTTCCTCTACAAGTTAGTCCAACACATGTGGCCACACCATTTAATATTATTCCTTAGTGTAGGATTTTTTAATGTGTTACTTGGTTGACCATGGATGCAGAAACTTTGTGCAGTTCCTTCTACAGTGCACAGATGCATGAAATTCATTCATGCTAATCAAGTTGTTATAATTGGTGGAGTTACATATGAGTTACCACTCCCCACTTTAGATCCATCTCCTAGTTTACAGTCATCAAGTTTAGTTTCTCCACCAGTTTTAGTTCTTCTTCTAGTTTAGATTATAACACAGTTGAGGCCTCCATTACCAGCACAGAGAGTTCATACACTTCCATAGAGGCCTCTTTTAGAGCAACCAAAATTTCAAGATTCTAGATAGTTTCCAGCTACAGTATTCACACCTGGGGTAGTATCATTGAGGTCTCATGCCTTCACACACAGAGCACATGTTCAGAGATATTCTCCTACTATCATATGGGTCTCTAAGATACCTACAATTTCATCCACTTCTCAAAGTTATAGGGGGAACCTACAATAAGTTTTCACTATAAATATTTTAGAGCATCTATAGCATATAAAACTTTTAGAGCCACAGTATTAGCACTTTCATCATGATTCATGATCACACATGATCCCTATCCTTGATACAAGACACCATGATAGGGATTCTCTTATGAGACTCATTGGTTAGTATCATTTCTTCTCAGTCTTACTTATACATAGTTTCTTTTTGTTTACTTGTACATGGTCTTTTTATGATTGACTATACATAACTTATAACTCAAAATCCAAAAATAATACAAAATTTCAAAAAACTAAAATATTCAAATATGTCAAAATACTAAAAATATTCAAATATTTCAAAATCCAAAAACATTTAAAAATTCAAAAACATTTCAATTATATGTTTCATCCATGATTTACATTTCTACTACCATGCTAGACTTACATTTTGTTGTTCTATGTTATTATTTGTCAATTTATCTACATTACCATGCTTCACTTGATCTTCTTTGAGTGTGTGTAATGACTTCTAGATCCTTGATTACTTCACTTTACCCATTATGGGGGTATCCTACTTCATAAATTTGAGACACATATCGATATGTATACCCATTGGGGGAATCTTCTACATGACTACACCATCTAGATTATGTCATTTATATACCACACACTCTAGTTATCATGATGATATACATTATTTAATAGCTCACATAGATTACTCTATTGACACTCACTAGTATATACCACTTGTGTATTTCTTAGCATATACCTAATCTTGTACTACATGTCTTGTATACTTTCACTTCTTGATTTGTCTAGTTAATATTGTGATTG
The DNA here is from genome assembly GCA_037957365.1 of Torreya grandis. Classification (NCBI taxonomy): domain Eukaryota; kingdom Viridiplantae; phylum Streptophyta; class Pinopsida; order Cupressales; family Taxaceae; genus Torreya; species Torreya grandis. The sequence goes on along the minus strand of JARHVA010000227.1, from coordinate 4,613,083 downwards.
TATTTCAGTATTTATATGCTTTTCTTCCTTGATTTGTGTGGCTAGATGTGATTACATTTCTCGGTTCCTATTTTGTCTCATTTATGTGCCTTAAGGAATTTATCAATATCCTTTACTTCTATTCTTATGTGTGCTTTAGGACATTTTCCAATGTCCTTTGTCTTTACTCTTCTATGTGATTGTGGCCACATCCCAACCTTGATCATATTCAATTATATGTATATGTGGGATTTGAACATGCCTTGTATGCTTTCTTTCTAGTTTGAGTGACATATGCCCTTGTCCCTTATTTACTTTTCCCCTTGGACACTTTTGTGTGCTTCTTGCTTCTTGCCTTGCATGCTTGTTACTTGTTTGTTGCAATTCCATGATTCACATCATGCATTCTCTTAATTTCTTGGATGCCATGATGGACATCATGCTCCATCCCTCCTTGACAACTAACAACTAACTAGACTTCCAGTTCTAATTCATTATATTGCACATGTTATTACATTGGTATATCTATCTAGGCATACCCCTAATGATCTAATAATATCTCATAAAAACCATGTTATATCTTGAGATATCTTATTGATTATCATTGTTATATCATGTATTTTCATAGCATAACACACTTTTAGGGCTCTTTCTTCTAAGGATAGTCATTATAAGGTCCTCATTCCTACTCTCAAAATATGGGGAAACAAACAAGGGTTTTATCACAGAGATTAGAGCCTCTAACTGGTCAAAAAAATTAATTTTTAGAACACCCAAAATAGTATTCAAACTTCAAACCAAGTTGAACAGACTAGACATATAGTGAAAATTATAGAATAATCTTCAGAATCAGCATAGGATAAAAGTGCCAAATTTGGACTATAGCACTAGATAGCAGTGTCCTATGTAGATGCTCCTATCTAAATTAAAAAAAACCTAAATTTTCTAGAAATAGATATAAAGGTAAAACTAGTTACAGTTTTGTCAGCAATAGTTTAATTTAGAATCAATAGTTTCAATACAGTTTTTCTCAAAGAATCTAGATATAGAGGCATCATGCATGACATGATGGCTCTCACTTCTAGTTTTAGATATGATAGTTGGTATAACTTTTAGATCAAAATCCATATTATAGATACTAGTGATTGGGGGCAATGTGCATGACACATTTGACTTTTTTTCTTTCTGAGTTTAGTAAATTACCTATGTATTCTCAATAGTTGCATGCCTTTCCATATACGAGTGGTTGGCATCATTCCTAAGAGGCTTCCACATAAGCTTATTTCCCAATTTTAGAGTGGATTTCATAGAATCCTAATCTCCACCTTTTTTGAGTGGTTAAGAGTGGCCTAGTTTCCACACACATTCAGTTATTCATGCCACATTATCATATTATAGGACATTAATGGGCTTTAGGATCCATCTTATATGAAACACATTTCATACTAGTAATAGTTCATATCTTCACTTCATGGGGCAATGATGGAGCCAAAGGAATATCTAGACTTTATATTCTTGATCCACCTACTCAGAGGGGTTAGACATAAAGTCAAAACATTGATTAACACACGCATAATCACATAGCTTCACTAGTGGGTGATGATGGATCCAAAGGGCTAGCCTTTGCATTTTTGAGCCACTCTTAGGTGATTGAGCACTCATATATATTTATGATATTAATTTTGGTACAACACATATCGAGTATCACTCAACATCACTCAATAACACAATAGGTTTTGTATTGGTTCATGTACCTAGTGAGGTGTATTCATTCCTTTATCTTCCTCTCTCTCTTACCTAGATTTTGTACATTCTTATTTTAGATATAACATATGTAGTAATAACTAATCTACTCTTTATTTTCACTTATAGATTTACAATTCACAACATGCTCTCTCTATACACACCCAACATCACATAGCTTCAAGAGCTTCACCCTTGAAGGTAACTTTAAGTATGATTTCTACTTTTCCTTTATCCTATTATTTCACTTTGCTTCATCACTAGAATAAAAAGGGGGAAATTTTAGTAATATAAAATATCAAAATTGGTAGCTTGAGTGTGGCTTGTGACACCCAACCCATAGGTCTTTCTTGCATGCTTTCATGACCCTTCTAGACACCTTTTTACTTATCCCCAATCATCTCAATATTTTTAAACAGTCATTCCACCTCAGCTAGGAAAAATTTCCTAGGCTAATCCTATCCCCCTAGGTCCTACACCTGTAGGATAGGAGCACCCAACTTGGACTATAGCATCAAATCCTAGGATTTCCTATTTCAATGCTTTTGTCTAATTGCATTTTGAGCTCCAATGGTTATTTCTTTCTAGTTCCTATCCTTCATCATGTTGGCCTAGCACGAATACATTTGGCCCATGACTAATAGATCTATATAAAATCCCATTCAAATTTCATTTAGAAGGAGGTTAGAAAATATTACAAATAAATTAAGAATACAATTAAAACCATTGAGGAAAATTTTCTTAATCTCTGCATATAGCCATCCAATACATTTATGAGCATATCCAAATCCTCACACTAATACCTAACCACTTCAAGCACACCTATTTTAGCATTTTTACATCTGCATTACACTTTTTCATAGAGCACATTAAGTGGGAGAACTACATATGGCTTGATCCCTCTTAAGAGTATTGGTATGTAGACAACATGCCCACACAAAGGGTGTGGATACATGTTAAGTGCATCTTACACACACTAACCACCCTTCTTTCTCAAGTTTTATCAAAGAATAATGAAGTCTAGGGTTTGAAAATTAAATTGGCTCTACAAAGAGTTTTGTATACTTTTAGTAATTGAGATTTCATAGGTAGGCTTACATAAGGACAGTGAATAAAACCCAAAAAACTCAGGTCTCTACACGTAGTTTGGATAATAGTGGTGGAAGAGGACAAAAGTGTCAAACCCTAGGGTGTCATATTTTGATGGTTCTTTCTTTCTACAAAGAAAAGGTAGATCTTGATTTATGACACTATCCCAGTCTTGCACAACTAATATCAGAACTTGTAACATTTATTTCAATTTTTTTAAGCTAAGTCTTATTTTCTCCATATTTATTGTTATTTATAGAAAGGTTAAAAATACAAATAAATTATAAAAATTGGTAGTTAAATTATTGTAATATTATTTACTAATTTAGTTAACTTAGACCCTTAATTAAATTAAGAATAAGACACTATTATTCCCAAAATAGTTAAATCACAAACATTATCAATTTAGGGCTTAAGATGATTATTTAGTTGCTTTTTTCTTTCGGTTTTAGTTTACTTGGTCTTGATTTAAGTCAAAACTTGCTTTTAAACATACATAATAACCAAACACGTTATCTTTAATTTCTCAAACAAGGAGGCATATGTTGGTCAAATCCAAATCATATTTACCTTGTTCAATTTTTTCATCTTAAACATTGTGTTTTGTCTTGTCTAATTAGCATATTTATGTTTCCCATTTGAGTCTAAACCATTTTCTAATTATCTTCAAGTCCTTCATTGATAGTTCAAATTCAAAATTTCACCTTTTTAAGTTGTTAGGTTAATTTGTTAAATAGGGGTTAATTTCCCATTTGCACTTGAATTGAGTAGCTTGGGTTCAATTTCTCATTTGGATTAAAGGTCATTTATAGACTCATTATCATTCTATCATTTTGAACTTGGGTCATCAAGTGTATCATTCACACTCTAAGTTCAAAAACACATTTTATACTACCTTCCTATTACCATATGGCAACATTGTGTTGCCCATTTAATTCTAGTTTTATACTTAGTAATTATTGCATGTTTTCACATCTTGAGTTTCTTGGTTCACATTGTCTCCTTCCAAATTTGAAGGGCTTTCTTATAGTTTCCTAGTAGCAACTCGTCAAAGTTGAAATATTTTTTATGGTATTGACTTTCTCTTAACCTATGTTTGGTGTACTAGTTTACACTTAGGTCTTTGAGTTACTATACCCTCTTCTAATTCATATGATTTCAACTTTACCTAAGGCTGAGTAATTTCATGATCACATTATTCTAATTTTGTGTGGTACTACACCAACCTCACTTTTATTATAGTCTCTTTGGTACCTTGTCACTTATTTACAAGAGATAAAAACACATATATTGTTTAAACATTTGCATAAAAAATTATCCAAATCTTGTCAAATGTACTAAACAACCTTTTTTAAACATGACTCAAAGGTACACTCATAGTGTGGTCCCTTATGGCCCTAGCTATGAGGATGATCACTATTATGATGGTCTAGACAATTCTATGGTCTTTGAAGACATTACCTCAACTATAGGATCTGAGGAAGACTTTTTAGAATATCAACCCCAAGAGGACAAGGATGAATCCCTACTAAGGTTGATAGAATCAAGTGCTAGACTACCCTCGTATTCTTATGTAAAAATTGCATACTTTAGTTGGAGAAGGAGAGGAGTAGTGAGAACAAGTCTTCATAAACATTGCATAAACAAACATACCTTCTTTTATCAAAGGTAAGGAATTACTTATAGAGTCAAAACCAACTGATCAAGATCTTGTTACAAAATTAAGAAAATAAGTCAACAATATGTCAACCATCTTATCATGGACTTGACAAACTCTTTAGTTGCTATGTCAATTCACAATGATGCTTCCAAATAACAAGGAAATGTGGTTGAACTAATGCAAAATCTAGTTGAGAACACAATAATGATAGATCAAGATGTCTCAATTGAATAACCCAAATATCAAGAGGTTCCACAACATGCTCCACTAGACACAAAACACACATTTTTCAATCATCAATAACCTCTTGTTCCTTTGAAAAACCAAAGACCAAAACATTTAGTATGAATTGAAAAAATCACATAAAATAGTTTGGCTAGTTCATCTAAACTAACACGTACTTTGGCAAATAGACTAAGAACTCCCCAAAATCAATAGAACATGGTTAATTCAAGGTATCATATTCTTAGGAATCAACCACTTACCTACTTGACTCAAGGAGTGAAACAAAACCAAGTCAAGGATAGTAGGGTGTACATCCCTACCAAATCCATGCAACAATAGGGGCACATACCACCCCAATAATAGCAACATAGTCACATTCCATCACAACCAAATTATCTTCCACCTATGAATGCACCAAGCATACAAGAGTTGAACTCTATGAAAGAGGTTATGACATGATTGGAGATGAATAATAGAGTTAAGAAATACAAATTCAATGAGATATGCCCATATATGTTTGATTTATCTATTCTCCAAGTCCATTTTCCATCTCATTTTGAGGCTCCTAAATTCAACAAATTCAAAGGAAAGGGTGACCCTCATGAACACATTCATGCATTCTTTGTGTTATGCCAAGAGGTTGATTATAGTAACATTTACTTACTTTGTTTATTTCTACAAAGTTTAGTGGGACAAGCTCTAGATTGGCTACTTAAGTTACCCAAAGGATCGGTTGAAAATTGGAATGAATTATATGAAAAGTTCACCAATCATTTCTCATACAACATTGATCACGAATTGATCATTTTTGACTTGTGCAAAGCCAAATAGCATGATGTAAAAAGCTTCACCGCATATCTATAGAAATGGAGAGCATTAGTAGGTTACTTTCAACATAATTTTCTAAACAAATAGTTGGCATACATTTTTGCATAGAACTTACATCTCTAGGTCATGCATAATCTATGGATTGCATGTGCTAACTCATTTTAAGAGATTATAGACAAAGGGGTGAAAATTGAGAAGGATCTTATTTCCAAGGGCCTTGTCAAGATTTTCACGTAGGTTAAAACTTAAAATCTGACCTAATATTCTAGTCCAATAATTGTGTAAGAGAAACCTAAGGGTTTCAATAAGAATAAAAACATGGTAGGGAATGGAGTAACTAAAGCAAGACACATGAAAATGGTGCAGGCCCTACTGGCCCCAAACATAAAATTAGATCCCCCTAATCCACTAGCATATTTACAAATATAACCTCTATGGAGGACATTTTGTAATCAATATAGAGTCTTTAGAAAATTGGGAAAACTATTGAGATAGTATTTCAAAAGCTCATAGCAGCTAATCTAATTGTATGGTCGATACCAAGGCCATTTCTTCAAGATCAACCAAATCCATATTGGTAAAAAGAAAATGAGTGGTGTAACTTCCATCATGTTATTGGACATGGTGCTTGTCATTACATCCAATTATGACACCTTATTGAAGATATGATCGAGAGTGGTGAAGTAGAGATTAAATTGGCACCACAAGGCACTAATCAGGATATAAGAATCTACCAAGATCCATTTCCTCAACATAATTAACCACCACCAAGTAATAAGAAACAAAACCAAGGGTAGAATCAGTGGCAGAATCAAAACTAAAATCAAGGTCAAAATCATAATCAACATGATCATAATCAAAATTATAATACCCATGCTAATGACTTAGGTTACAACATGTCATACAACTACAACAACACCATTGGATGCATTTTTATGAACCACATCGCCACTATTACTATCAAACCCCATGAAACATCTTGTACTCCTTGTATTATGGGACCCAATATTATAGGTCCAACACCCTCTCCCTCTAGTAATACCATATTGATTTCATGCAATGATATTGCGACTCTATTTTCACAGGTAACTAGTTATGGACAACACCCTTTCTCTAATTATAATGGCTCCTCATCGACTTAAAATTTATACATCATAACTAGATGCCTAAAAGTCACCCTCCAAAGCCCTTTTCCTTCATATTATGATTATAATGGCTCCTTGCCACCTCTAGGTTGCACAGTCACAACTATATGCTCATGAGTTACTCTCCAAGACCATTTGCCTTCTTATTCCATAGAAACCAATGTGAACATTATGAATTTGGATTTGAAGCTTAATATTATTCCATATAAATAAAATCCATCTCATCCTAATGTTGAGAAGCCTTATAGTCTATCAGACCAATTGGGTAAAACCCATACACGAATTTCCATTTTGGATCTCTTACATACGTCTAAAATCTATATAACTATTTTGAATAACCTTTTACAAGAATCAAATATTCCCAAAGATGTCAATCCTAAATAGTTCCAAAAACTATTTGGACACTTGTCTTGATTTCCACAACTCACATTTGACCAAAAAGACATGTCTACCCTAAGTCCAAATCATAATAACCCATTTTATATTGATGTAATCATTGAAAACCATAAGATCGAGTGGGTTCTTATAGACAATGGTTCAGTGATGAACATAATATATATTAAATTGGTGTAGATGTTGGGTTAAACTATAAAGTATATCTAGCCAAAGATGATCACCATAAAGGCTTACAATAATGTTGAGAGGGAGTCTTTTAGTATAATTCATTTACCAATTATTATTGAGTATATTTCCCACCACAAATTACTTCATATTATGGACATTAAACTACCTTATAACATACTTCTTAGTCATCCTTGGATCCATGAAGTAAAATTCATTCCATCCACCTTGCATTAGTGCTTTAAGTTTCCACACAATAGGATCGAGGTTACTATTCCCACCGATCAACAACCTTATCAATATTACAAACATATATAGGCTGAGTTCCAAAATTATAACTATTATCTAGGTTCTAAATTCATTACAAATAATAATAAGGAAATAGTTTCACATTTGCCTCCATCTAATTATAATAACCCTAGTGACTTGGTTTCCACTTTAGCTGATCCATTTCCCGTAACTCTTACAAAATAGGTTGTGATTGAAGAGGTGGGAATTTCCACGTACCATTTTATGGATACCTTTCATGTTTTAAAGTTTTCTAAGTCTCCTAAAACATTTATTAATCCAAAACATTCCAAGAACCTAAATTAACCCACCTTGATCTAACAATAGAAGAAACATCAATATAAACCACCTATGGTATTTGTACTTACTACTTCACCAAAATAGGATCAAGAGGCTTTCACAAAAAGAGACTGGTTATACTCTGATGGTATTGTTTATTGATTTCAAAATCCAAAATATCATATCCTTAATTAGATCTTGGATTAACTTGATTATACAAGAAGTGGCCTTGGACCATGAGCACAAGGAATCTTGAAACCTTTATTAGCTAGAGTACCTAAATTAAATCATGGTCTTGGATTTATACCACCTGGGGCTGACCTCATGACTTTTGATAGTGACTCTTATAAATCAACTAGTGATGATACTCTTGGCAGTGACACAACATCCCATTATAGCCTTTTTGATGAGCTTGTTGACTCATATTTATTTGACCAAAATGCCATTATAACCATAACACCCCATTATCCTATTGGAGCTTCCCTTACTGAAGCAAGATCCCATTATCCCATTAGAGCTTCCCTTAATAAATCAAGAACCTATTTCACTATTGGATCTTGCCTTACTAATGTAGAACCTCATTGTTCCATATGCCTTTGCCATCCTGAACTCATTGATTGGGACTAGCAAAATTTGGTCATATGCCTTGATGAGTTATAGAATAAATAATCAATTATAGAATACATGGGCCTATGAGATGAATTACCCATTGGCAATCACAAACAAGTCTTTGATTTTTCATTGGATATTTATGCCTACTTTAGAGAGAAACCAAATTTTATTGGTCATAACAAAGATAAAACATTAAGGTTTTCAAGTGAAAACCTCTTTGAGGTGCTTGTTGATCAGGGAAAAAGTAGAGATAAAGATAAGCCCTTGAATGAAAATTTTTTTTAGATGATCTTAGATAGGAAAGTTTGCTCATTCCCTTAGGACATAGAAGGTCCATCAAGTCCTAGATCTATATCTAGTACAAGCATTTCTTTGGAACAAAAATAAATGTTTGAGCATCTCACTCTTGAGTTTCTAGAGGTTTTTACTACTTGGTCATTGACTAAGATGGAAAATTCAGATTTGTCACATGATCTAGAGCTTTGAGAGGAATAATAGGAAGATGACCGTGATCACGCCTTGCCTACTATTCTTGAATATGGATCCACACTTCTTGTAGAGAACACTATTGAAGTGAACCTAGGAACATACAATGATCCCAAAATTGTTTATCTTGGAGCTTCCCTTACTGAAGCAGAATGTGAACAAATTATATCCATTTTAATGGATTTCATTGATATTTTTGCATGGGCATATTTAGACATGTTATGCTTAGACCCTCACTTGGTAATGCATCACCTTGTTGTTCATTCAGATGCCAAATAAGTTAAGAAAATTTTGATAAAGATGCATCCATCCATCACCCTCTTGGTAAAAGTAGAATTGGAGAAGTTATTAGGAGTAAGCTTCATCATAACATTGGACTATTCTGAATGGATATCTAACATAGTTCTAGTTATCAAGAATCCACAGGGCATACATCTTTGCACAGATTTTAGAGATATCAACAAAACATGACCTAAATATGATTTTCCTCTACCAAACATCAACATTATTATTGACTAATTATTGGGTATGAGATTTTATCCCTCATGGATGGATTTTTTGGATATAATCAGATCAAGATAACCTAAGAAGATCGACACAAGACTATGTTCACTTTGTGGGGAAAAATATATTACCAAGTCATGTCATTTGTCTTGAAGAATGCTAAATCCACATATCAACATGAAATGACTGTCATCTTCTATAACATGATGCATGATATTGTTGAGTACTATGTTAATGACATACTAGCAGAATTAAGAACACGTGTTGGACATCTTGACATTATATGAAGAATATTTTAAAGGCTTCATGAATATAAAGTTCACCTAAATCCTAAGAAGTGTGTCTTTAGAGTCATTTTAGGTAAATTTATAGGTTTCATTATATCACAAAGAGGGATTGAATTCAACCTTGCTAAGGTCAAAACTATTGTTTAAATTCCTCCACCTTCAAATCTTAAACAACTTTGAAGCCTACAAGGAAATATCTAGTCAATTCATAGGTTTATTTCTCAATTGGAAGATAAGTGCCACCCATTTACTCATCTCTTGAAGCAAGGGATCACATTTAAATCGAATGAAGATTGTCAATTAGAATTTGTGAAGCTAAAAACATATTTAGCCAACCCACTAGTTTTGAGATAGCCAACACCTGGACAACTACTACTTCTTTACATATCAACAACTGAGCATCCACTAGGGGCATTTTAAGCCCAACATGATGATCAAGGTAAAGAACACATAGTATATTATTTAAGTTGCACACTAATGGATTATGAACATAATTATACACCTATTGAGAAGGCATGTTTAGATATGGTATTCATTTCCCAAAATTTATGTCATTATATGCTAAACAATAAAACAATTATCATCACTAAGGTGTATCCTTTCAAATTTTTGTTATCTAAATCAGCCCTAATAAGATGCATGGATCAATGGGTCATGATACTCAGTGAATTTGATGTTGAGTATTAGAATAGTAATGCTATTAAGGGATAGGTTATTGTTGATCAACTTGCAAAGACCCCTACTATAGACACTCAACCTCTAAGATTTGACTTTTCAAATGATTCAATCATGACAGTAGAAGAAGTGTAACATGAACCTAAATAATGGATTATATATTTTGATGGTTCCTTCACATTTAGTGGATCTAGAGCTATCATATTTTTTATTACACTGTGATGGGATTTGATTCCCAAAGCATTTCACATTAAATTTAATTGAACCAATAATATGGTTGAGTATGAGGCACTTGTCACAAGACTATGTCTTGACATTTAGTAAGGCATTCAACATTTAAAGGTCTATGGTGATTCCCAATCGATCATCAATAAAAACCCTGATTAGTATCAAACTAGAGATGATAATATTATTCCATACAAGCATATTGTTGATAATCTCAAGGTTCATTTTAAATCCCTATAGTTTTAATAAGTACCAAGAGCCAACAATAGATCTATCAATGTAATGACAATAATTGGGTCAAAAATATAGATTCATAATGGGGCTAAAGAGTATAAATTTATGATTGAGAATCTTCTATAGCCTGCACATATTATGCCAAATTTAAAAAGGGTATATGCCATTACTGGTCCCAATTCCCCACCTAAAATACCTTGGTATCAAGACTATTATAATTATTCCATGATCATGTTTTTCCACTTAACTTATCCAATAACCAACAAAAACTACTCCTTCATCATCTAGCCCATTATACCCTACTTGGAAACATGATTTATCACAAAGGCTATGATGGAATGCTACTTTGTTGTTTATCTCTAGTAAAATATAAGCTGGTGATGAAGGAGGTTCATGAAGGAATGTGTGCAGCCCACACCAATGGTGTAGTCTTAACTAAAAAGCTCCTCAAAATACACTATTATTGGCCAAAAATGGAGACAGATGCTTGAAATTATGTAAGGAAGTATGTTCCTTGTCAACAACATGGAAATTTGATGCATGCACCTTCCTTACCACTACAGCCAATTACAACACCATGGTCATTCTAAACATGGGGCCTCGATCTCATTGGGAAAATAAACCCAACATATTCAAATGGCCATACACATATTTTAACTACAATCAACTACTTTACTAAGTGGATTGAGGCCATTCTTCTCACTTATTCACTAGGAAGTAGATAGCCAAATACAATCATTACTATATCATCTATCAATATGGCATCCTAGTATGCATTATACTCAATAATGGTGGTTCCTTTGTAAATAGAGATCTAAAAGACCTTTGTGCAAAATTCAAAATCAAGCACAAGAAATCCACGCCATGTAACCCACAAGGTAATGAACAAGCTGAGGTGTCAAACAAGATCATTATAACCATTTTAAAAAAGATTGTCAATTACATTGGTTGTAATTGGAACTTGTAAATATTTCCTACCCTTTGGGCCTATAGAACTAATCATTGAACCCCTACAAGAGCCACTCCATACTCCCTTGTCTATGGCACAAAATTTATTATCCCAATTGAGATCAATCTATCATCATTGTAAGTTTATTTGGAGCATATTGAGGATGATGAAGAATACAAAGTCTCAAGGTTGTAATAGATATAACTTCTTGATGGTAAGCATTTGGATACCCTAAAAATCTTTATATCCTATTAGAATAGATTATGGAGAAGATCAGAAAGTGCATTCTCCCTCAAGAGTTTGAGATTGGTGATTTGGAATTGAAATAGAACTAGAAAAACACAAATTTTAAATGCAAGAAAAAAAGTAAGTTCCAACCTAATTGATTGGGACCATATGTTATCACAACAAACTATGGATCAGGGGCATATCGACTGGCTACTCTGAATGGTGAATAACTTATATAGCCCATGAACATTGTATACCTTAATAGGTTCTATGCTTGAACAGATCTAAACTATTGTCTACAATACCCCTTACTTAGGGGAAACTTGTGCTACAATATTTTATCCTACCACTATATCTTGGACCATCCTCTCATGTACCATATTCTTTTAACCTACCTTGGACTATTCTTTCAATAACCCTATTACTTTCACAACTTTGGATAGTGAAGGATTTTGGACTATTGACACTCTTAAAACATTTTATCCCACCCTAGACCATCCTCTTTTGGACCATATTCATTTTGTACCATCCTCTCATGGACCCCATTCATTATGGGCCATTCTCATTGAGAACCATATTCTTTTCAAGTCTTGGGCTGTTGTAACTCAAGCACTTTTTATCCCTTGACCAATTATGATCTTGATTATGACTCATAGGCATTATGATCACATTGGATGCTAGTTTTACAAAGTAGATTAACATGAATAGTATTTTGCATCTTCTTCTATAGATAAGTGAATAAAGATGTCATAGTGTATGGTTCTTCAAATTTTATCTCATGTTGTGCATTGTTCTATTCTTTTAATACTATTTGGAGGATCTTCCCTCTCATCAATTTATGAGCATGTTCTATTGTAGTTGGATTTAGCTATTATTGGAGTTCCTAGTTAGTTTCCTTGTCCATTATTTATATCCATACAAGTTGTTGTAGTTGACTTAGTTGTTATTGGAACTTATACTCTTAGATGAGCATCTCTTTGATTAGTTGGTTTCCCCTTGTACATATTTTATCCCAAAAACATTTCAAAATGATCCATAGAAGAATAAAAACATTATCTTACACTTTAATACATTTTGGTCTCCATGCTATTGCCTTTTTGTATGTAATCTTATCCCACCAACTTATCATTTTTATAATACCATTCTCATTTGTCTTTTCTTCCCTTTTCTTCTATAACATTAATCATTTTTTTCTACTCATCATCTTTTCTTCTATCCCACTTCCTGGGAGCACTATATTTGGATTGAAGTTCATGTTGGACCATGCATCCATGGAACTATGTAGGCAACATCCACTTGTCTTGCACATATGGAGTCAGCTCAGCCACCCCCTTCCTTTTCTTCTCTTCCCCCATTTCTTTTGCATTGCTTCCCTATCATTTAGGAGAAACTTGGTGTCCTTGTTCTCATTACGCTATTTTAGAAGGTAACGCCTCTACTACGCATACCTGACCAATTGTTTTTAAACCACACTAACTTGGTTTTTATTTGTGTGTGTTTATTTCATTTTATTAGTGTTTTATTGGTGTTTTGTTGTGCTTTCTTATCTCTTAATGTACTTCTTCTTCTTTCCTTTGGTTGTTTCTTCTTATTTCTTATTGGTTTTTTTTAACCCTATTTGGTCTTACTTCTTTGTTTTCTTTTCCAAGTACATTTTGATAGTCCACATGGATCTTGATTCTTTATATCTTGATCTCATGTTGTTAAAAAAAATTGCCTTGTTTTTAAACATTCTTGTTCTACTTAAATCTTAATTATTCATATCTTGATTTTAAGTTAGGTTTAATTACTTTTTTATTTTTTCTTTATCTTTGCTTTTTATTTAAATGTAAATAGTTGTAACTCTAGTCTTGGTTATTTCTTACCATTATCCTTAGTTATAGGTATTCACATTTGAACCAGTGCCACGTAATTGAAATGCCATGTTATTATAAGTTACTCATACTTATGATGCTTGATTTATTTTTCTATAACAATAACTTTGTGCTTTAGATTCAAGTCTAAACATCAATACAATTTTGATAAATAGCTCTCAAGATCACAATGCATAAACTAGGATCAATAGGTTTAGCACCTGACTCTATGCTTAGACGTGCATCTCTTGGCATACATCATGAGTCTAATCAAATAATTGGTTAGTTTTCATCATCCCTCATTCCATTCTCTCCTACTTTTGGGTGAACTACATTGGCTTGAGGTCCATTTGGACTATGGAGGTAGCACTTGGATACTATACATATCTTGGGTCAACTTGGCCACCTTCATTTTTCTTTTCATTTCTTTCATCACTTTGTGCATTCTCATATGTATGGTTTTTTGTGGATTTTGTAGCCATTCCACCATTGCATCTATGTTTATGCCCACTCATATTTAATGTATGAAATAGGTTATATTATTGAGCTATTGCTTGCCAATTTTCCCATGTTGGGGCACAAAATTTGAACCTATCGTAAGAATCAAATTATCCCTATAAGGTAAAATCATTTTTTATCAATGATCAAGATCATCCCTATTGGGGAAAAATTATTTATCACATGATCAAATTTTATCTACTAGATCACATTATTATTTCTTCTCTTTGGAGAAAACATTCTCCTTTTTATTCTAATTCTAAGACCTATGGACTTTTACCCTCATTCTAGCAATATTTTAGTGTGCAACTTTTCTTGGGATTGATCGGTTCTAAAGTGTGTAGCTTACACCCTAGATTTGGGTGTGTTCAAAGTGTGTCACTTATATTTTTGGATTATATCCTTTCCATTCCCCCTATATTTGGGGAATATTATATTATAATTATATTTTGATCATTGATGGAATCAATGTGTGCAAGCATTAGCTCATCTGGATTTAATCTATTCCATAGGTTAATCTCACTTTCCCTCTCTTTTTGAGAGTCCATCATTCTCTTTCATCCTAGTATGTCCTCTCGATGGGGTATCATAGGTCATTTATAATTTCTTCTTGACACTCTTTTATTTGAAAAGATATTTCTTCACCTAAATGTCTCTCTATGCCTTCTCAAATAGGGGGAAAATGTAGACATCCAATTCCTAACACCATTTTTATTAAAATTGTCAATCTTAATCGAATTGCACTCAAATACACAATTTAGGCCAAAATAACTTAAACACACTAAATGGTTCAAGATTGTTCCATACAAGTGTTGATTTGGGCTAATGTATCCCTAAATAGAGTAATGAATTTTATGTGATTCCTAACTTTTCTTAAAATATTTTGAGTCAAAATGATGATTTTGCATTTTGGTGCCCTCAATCACTCTTTTATTTTAATTTGTAAGCACACATCACATGCCTATGTTATTTTATCTTAGAAATATCCTAAATGTAATCACAATACATATGTGACTAACATTGCCTTCTAATTCCTCTTGAAATAAATTACAACCCAATAATATGAATTTCTAACCAGTTTGATTAATTGTGCATCAATTTCCAAAGAATTTCACTAAAATTGATAAATCTTACTTAGGTAAGTTAAACCAAATTATGAGCTTAAGTAAGAATTCCATGAAGTAAATTGAATATTTATTTATTGGAAATTGATTCCTAATATCTGCATCACCTAATGACATGATAAATGGGATGGAATCCATAAGCCATAAATGCAACAAATATCAAGTTTATGGGCATCCATGCATCATTAATGCCTCTTCCTCCCAAATATTTATGATTATATTTATGGATTAATTTTGTAATATTAGATTAATTCATGGACACATGTCTTCATCTTGAGATGGAAGGTCATGATTGATCTTGATCAAATCCAAAATCCTATAAATAGAAGGGCCAAGATCATTTTTATGAAGCTTAAATTGTGTAAACTTATAATACATGATTCTCTCTACAAGTCATATGTGTAGTTTGATTAAATCTTTATTTGAAATAGGATAGCCTCATTTGATAGGCATATATTTTATTTCATATCATGATCATAGATTATGCATGGTGATCTTGGGATTATGGAGGAGCCTGGTATCCATTGTTGACAAAGATAAGAACACCAATTAAAAGGAAAAACATGTTTGGATCCAATTTTGGATGGTGTAATAGTTTTAGGAAGGTAATAGGTATATGTGCTTTATTTCAATTACTTCTTATTGTCATTTACAAATTGTTAGTTCTTATGCATTCTTTTATGTTTTTCATGACTAATGCTTGAACTAATACTCTTTGTAATCCATCTCTAAAACTTATACTCCTAATGTTAGTTTTCATGATATCTTAAGTGGATATTCTAATATACATCAATAATATATAAAATACATGGATCAATCTAGTGTGGTATCTTGAAATATGCTCTGAGTATTTGATATCAAATATATTGTACATAGTTACAGATATTAATATTATTACACTCATATTGAGCCAAATATAAACCTATATAGATAATAGTGGAAACAAGAGCCTATGAAAATAATGGAGTTAGCATTACCCTTTAGTTACAAAATTTTAGATAGTGTGCATGACTATATTCCAAACTAACTATTTATGGGTAAGAATTCATTTAGAACAAGGGATATATTAAATACTATATACTCTTAGCTTGATAAGTTGAATATAAGACTTTTATTTCATAAGTATCCTTGGATTATTAAAGTTTTCTTAGTTGTTAGTGGGATTAGTCTATGCCATAATTGTTCCATTGATGGTTACTAGATTTATGGGTTATATGTATTTTTAATGATAATTATATTGTAACATGGTCCACTTTTACCTATTGGAAACTTTTGGTAAGTATATTGTATATTGATCCATTGTCAATGTGTGTACTATATGTATCATTGGTAATACTTATATGTATGACAGTGTACACATATATAATTTATATATATAAATATATGGGATGTGTATCTATAGCACAGTTTTGACTAATATATTGATACAACTTTGGAATTTTTGTATATATATATGAATTTGATGAAACCATATCCTTTCGAATGTAATCTCCTAAAATGTAAGAAGGTTATAATTGATTGTTGGTATATATGCATATAGTATTGGAAACTTGTGAGTGGTCTATGTTTCGAGTATAATGATATGCACAAGTGATTGTATATATAGTGCATAATAGTGTATATGTGATGTGTGCTTATAAATATGTAGTTTAAACCTAGGGTATACCCAGGTGGTATACTTTGTACCTGCTTGACTATTACTTATGAGTGTGGGTCATTGGATTATTGAAATCATAAGTTTGGTTATGTATTTATGTAGTTTTGAACTATGCTAGTATAGGATATCATAGATTACTATAATAAAAATGTATGTTGTACCTAGGTGTTACATAATGTAATTATTATGTCTAGACTTACATCTATGTTTGATTGAATTATTGTATGCATGGTGGTTATTGATATAAATAGCATGTTTTTCAATAATTGGTAAGAATTTGTGTATGCATGCATACAATATTTGAGAGTGTAGCATATGTTAAAAATATAATATTATGTGTTTTGGGAAAACTATGACTTGCTTGTTATAGTTTCTTGGATATAAGCCTATGTTTCTATGTATTTAAGACTACTTATATGACTGATTATGGGAAAATTAGTAGTTATGTCTTATAATACTAGACTATGGTAATATGGGTTATCATAGGTATGTTTGGAAACGAAGTTTGGTAGTGAAAATTTACAATTAAATGTGAATTTACCCAAGTGGTATAAACTCTAGTCATTATTTATAATATGGGATAGAAAATAATGTAAGATTAATTCATACATTTGATGGAATAAATGTATGTTGTGGTTACTCCTATGTTTAGCATGTTATGTGATTTGTTACTAGTAGAATGTAAATTAAATGAATATTATGGTTGAATTATATTTGACCAATCTATATTGTTGATATGGAGTAAGGAGTGAGATTGAATTCATTAGCTTACTAGTATCACAATAATAGATGAAGGCAGTTCGATCAAGTAGTGTGTATGAATTTGATTGATGTATAGATCATTATTATTTATTATTTATAAAACTTTGGGACACATTATGTTTAGTGAGACATTATCATTTCATGAGTATGATTTACATGTTTGTGTAATATCTTGCAATAAAATGGTTTTTTATGATACACTACATATTTAGTTTATAAATCATACAACACAGGTACTTTCTTATCTCTATGGATTCTCACATTGTCACTATCTACTCATTCATGAAGGGAGGGATATTTCCTGATGGGATTAGTGTGGGGGATCATTGGTATGTTTTTGGTGTGTAAAAGTGATCATATGATGCCCTCCTTTCCCACATCAGTACTAATTATTGAGATTGTTGGGTGGATATTTTGTCATCAACTAACTGAAGACAAAATGGGTATATCAACCACAGCATAGAGAGATTTACACCACGAAAAGTATGGGTTTACCAGATCTGGATGAAGTAAATCTCTCCTCTCATCAAGGGGAGGTTCTCTATAAATATTTATGTGATGGATATATGTATATAATTAAGCAGAAAATAACACATGGGATGGTATAACAACATCTACCTCTCTTTTTTTAGAGGTAATGTATGAAGAACAAAAGAGGGATATCCTGGTCTTTAGCTAACAACACTCCTCTTCTTTCAGGAATGGTATCAAATGGAGAGCAGAAGATCACCTGAAGTAACAAAATCCACAAGAATAATTATGCAAGCACAAAGTCTTCCGTAGTCTCCTTCACCAATCTGGAACAAGCGTAACCATAGAGTGAAACGAAGCACAAAGTCTTCACCTGAAACTACAAAAGATAACTGAATCTCAAAGATAAAAGTAGCTCAAAGTCTATCTTCTACCTTTTAGAAGTGTTATCAGATAATATAAACACACCCACTTTACTTATTAAATCGGATAAACAAGAGATTATCAAGAAAGAGAACATAAGATATTGTTTCCTAGACAACACAGATAACTTCAACACAAAGTCTGAAATAAACCTGCTTCTCATTCATTCAACAAAATATGATTTACAAGTTTGAGCACAAAGTCTCAAAAATTGCTTCAATTTCAGCAGAGTGTTTGCTCTTAATTTTTTCAAAAACCCTTTTACAAATGAGGTCTCCACTATATATAGGGAGAAAATCCTCCAAAAACTAGAAAATAATAAAATACAAAAATATCTCAGTCAAAGATGACTCATCTTTGACTTTGAGATATTTTTTTGAAATATTTACATGTAATTAAATTTTACAAAATTGCATGCACTTTTCACAAAACAAAAGTGCATAAGGAAAGAAGAAGAAAGGAGGAGAAAAATTTAGTTCTTGCTGCCAGATTTCTTCAGATGAGCATCATACATAGTAATGGATGCCTGAATTCCTATGTTGTCTGGTGCAATTGTGTTCTTGGAGACGATTCTGGCTTTGATTAATGCATCCTTCAATGTTGTGATGGCCTTCGCATGACCAGTTAACCTAGATTTTAGATTTTCCAAAGTTAACTGAGTGTCTAAAATATTATCCACAGAAGACATTGAGAAGGATTTCTCTTCAAAATCTCTTCAAATCATCTCTTTGAAACTGTGGATCATTTCTCCTGCTGAGAGGAATTGATTTTCCTTGGAGGTTAGATTGCAAGGTAGTTCTTCTAGTTTATTGAGCAGACTTACGTCGCTCTTCTCACTAGCATCCCTGAAAGCTTTGAGATCCTCAATTAAATCTTTGAGTACTTGGATCCTGAAGATCAGTGACTCCTTGATCTCAACATAAGAATCTTTGCTGGAGATGACACCGATAGATATCAAGGTGCTCTTCTTCAAATCCTTCATCTCCTTCCATTTGGCAAGATATTTTTCTGAACTATTAATCTCCTGAGAGATAAAAGAGACAAAGTCATCTAACTCTACCCTTAATTTCTTCATCTTGTCCGTCTTTTTTGTAACCTCTGATAGCAAGAAAACTCCCTGAGTATGCATTTTTTCAACATAGTCCTCCAAGACTTTTCCCTTTAAGTAAGTCTTCTCTACCTTTTGGATGACAGGGTTATATACGGAGAAGGCCTCTAGAGTTGCCGCTTCAAGGGGAACAGTGAACCTTCTTATTACTGCAGTTAGCTGCTCTATCTTGGCCTTGTAATAATCTTTCATCTCCTTCTCTCGATCAGATTTTTGGACCATGATGTCCATAGCAGACTAAAGGTCACTTTTCGCACCTTCATGAGTAACTTTTCCAAGTTCAACACGAGAGATGGAATAGCTGCTTATTTCAAAACCCTCAAGGGTTGCGTCTTGTGGAGGCTTAGCAATTTTTAGAAATTTCTGTCCTTTCTCTTCGACCAATTTGGAGAGGATCTTTGGCCTCTTCAAAGCCTTGGCTTTCACTGGCACTATTTTGCCAAAGTCGAAGTCATCTAGAGAGATGTCCAACATCTTTATTTTGGGGGTGAATGCTGACATCCAGGGTGGGAGAAAAGTACCTGTTGTGGCAATGGTTGTCTTAGCTGGTGTTACTGCGGCAGCTTCTACACTGCTAGTGGTGACAGTGGTCACAATTAAAGTAATAGGCAAAACTGTACCAATTACAAATTCTGGCTCTTATGCAAAACTTTCCCCTAGATTGAAAGAGGGAGAAGACAAACTTGGGATGGACCCAGAGGAGTGAGGAGAACCTCCAGAAGTGCCCTGAGGATCGCCAAATATGACTCTGGAATGAGAGGCAACTCTAGAAGATGGAACACTGATTGGAGAGATAGGAGAAGAGGGTGCCATAGGAGACTAAGGTGGAGAAGGAGAGACACTCTTGAGTGATTGTGCTTATTCTTGTGAAGGCAGAGGTTCAGTGCTTGGCTATCCTATCAGCCGGACATCTATTTCCATTGGTTAAGCTACCTTTGTTTGAGGGCTCTGTTCTTCAGTTTCTTTAGCTGCCGCTTCAAGCTCTTCAGTAGTCTTTGGTTTCTTAGACACAAAGATGATTCTAGGCTTGTGAGGCCTAGAAGGGGAAGGTGCATCACCTTTGTTCTTGGTTCTATTCTCGGCCTTCTTCTTCATCTCTACTTGGTATTTAGCTTCTGATCCCGTGATAAATTCTTTCAGTTTGATTCTTCTGGCTGCTAACCAATCATTGGTGTTAGCCAATATTGGTTCAAATCTTTTTTTCAGAGAAGTTACTTCCTTCTAAGGCCACTGATTTAGAGGAAGAGGGGAGCCAGCAACCTTTTCAGCCAGGTATTTATTATTGATGATGTTCCCGTCGTCGGCCAAACTTGAGGGGATCTCTGCAAGTCTTAGATATTCAATCTGGTCTAGGGTCAGCCTACAATAATCCATCTTTCTGATCTCTTCGGCCATCCTTAGGTTGATCCAGATATCTTAAATCATGGGCTCATGGAACTGAGTCTTTCACCTAATTTTGTTCTTGACTCCCCTGTAGTCAAATTTATCTCTTCTCTTGAACTGCTTTAGGGTGACCATCTGCATTTCTATTTCCATGACTTTGGCTTTGGCTACTATTACAATGAAATACCTACCAATTTTGATTGGAAACCTGAAACCTAGTTTCTTCAGCTCCATTTGTCTGGTATGCATGACAATTAGTTGTCGGCAAAGTTCCATTAGAACCAGCTTGTCAGAAGGGAACCTGGGGAGCATATAGGGGTAACCTTGGAAAAAGCCAACCCAAAGATATTAGAAGGTGGGGAATTGCAGGAACATGTAGCCGTAGTCATTGACCATTATCCTAGCCTCATCTGATACTCTCTTCTGCTCAAACTGAGGTTCGAAGAGGCATAGAAAAATGGCAAAAAAGATGTCATTTATCCTTTTAAAATGATGGGTTGACCCGTGAAGTGTCAACTGGGAGTAAAATGAGTATACTGGGGTTATCTTTCTATCCCCTTCGGTTGTCAAAACTGGAAAAGTTTGCATTGCGGTAGCTATGTACACAAAGTACAAAGTCATATAAAACTTGGAAGAAGTTTGTACCTTGGTCAGCTGCTCATGGAGCACGTTGCTGATCTGCTCTCCCCAAAAGATGACCTACTTGCCTTAGAGGATGATTTTAATGAATGGGTACATCCATTCATGGAATACTGAGGAAGACGGGAGGCCTCGTACTCTGCTGAGAAGGGTGATCAAGTCACCAACTTCCTCGATGAAGTCACTCCTCAAAAATTTCTATGGCCATCTGGATAGGTTGGTCTTGGGGGTCTTCAGCCATTTGTAGTTCATCACTTTCTTTGCCCTTTTAGGGTCTTTGTCGTATTCCTTTTGGGCATCCACGAAGTCGATCTTAGTCACTTCAGTGGCTGGAGGGCACATGAAAACTTTGTCGATGAATTTGGGATCTAGTTGAATCACCACATTGCCGCTGGCATCTAAGACAGACCTGGTCTCTTTATTTTAGAAGCGGGCACATTGAAGGATGAACTCTGTATGATGTGTTGCCACTTGGAAAGTGGCAACCAGGTAGATGTTACTCTCGACGATCCTTTTTATCTCTAGGCTTGGGTTTATCGCTTTCGTGTGAGTTATGAACTTGGCCATGTCCACATGTCCAATTTTGGTGTCTCAGATGTAGTCGACATTTGAGGAGACCGAAGTGAGTGGGAATATGCCCTAGTATTTATATTTCATGGTCTTCACCTTTTTCAGAGATGTTTCAGACATGAGAACTGGCTTTGGTTAGACAGGTGTTGATGAGCAAGAGTTCTTTGAAGGTACTGTAGACATGATTATGAGATTAGGGGAAAGTGGACGAATTAGAGAAAACATATTTTAAGTGATCCTGGTCAATAGAGGTCACTTAAAAATGCTAGGTTGGAAAAAGGGCCAAAAAATTAGGAAGAAAGGGAAAGAAAGGGAAAAGACAAAAATTTCTCTGGATTTACAAAAATCTAGAGGAATGCATGGGTGGAAAAATTTGCCACCCTTGCATACTGGAGTGAAAGAGTGTAGGGGCAGCGAATTTCCCCGCCCCTGTAGGGATGGCCTACACAGGCTAGGGAGATGCGTGGGTAGTGATTTTTGCCACCCATGTGCGCAAGGACTGCATGGGTGGCAAAATTCACCACCTGCACAGGGAAAAGGGTTTGGGGTCATGGCGCGGGTGAAAGATAGGAAGGGTAAGGTTGGAGACGGCAAAAATTGCCACCCTCCCAGGAAAAAGGCTTCATAGGCAAAAATGATAATAAAATAAACCATAATAATGATAAAAACAACTAATCAAAGCAAAGAATGGAAAATAAAAAGGAAATAAATGTTAAACACAGGACCCACCTAGAAATTCGTGTGCCCCACAAGATCGAAATCGTGAAAATGCACTTCAAATCGCTCATTAGATGGTCCAAACACAGAAGGTAGGAGGAGAGGAGGAAGCAATGAAAAAAATGGGGTTCAAATCAGTTTATATGGGGTGAAAAACAACCCCAACAACCCACCATGCACGGCAATAAATATCGCACATGGAAATTGAGGCATGATTGGGTGGCAAAATTTTCCGCCCTTGCATGTTTCAGTGAGTTCAAATGCAAGGGCAGCAAAATTTGCTGCCCTTGCAGGTCAAGATGCAGGGGCGGCAAAATTTGCCGCCCTTGTAAGAAAAATGCAGGGGCGGAAAAATTTTCCACCCTTGGGAGAAAAATTCAAGGGCAACAAAATTTTTTGTCTTTGCATTACAAAAGTCAAAATGCATTGGCGGCAAAATTTGCCGTTCGTGCACAAAAAGGAAGAAAAGACCAACTCAAGAAGAGGCAGTCTGGGGAGGGAGTTTCTTGGTCGTAACGAGATCGTAACCATTCTCATGTTCTTAGGCCAAGATGAGAATGAATTCAAAACCCGTCTCGAAAACAAACTTAGAGAGATAAAAGATGAAATAAACAAGTTTCGTAGGGGGTTGTTCCCAAAAATGGGCTAAGCTAATTTCAGAAACAACAGCTGGCTCCTGTTAGAGAACTTCTGTTAATCAAATTGATTAGCGAGAGTAGAAACCAGTCTCTAAGTGCCTTTATCCAAGCCATTGGGCTATGGAGTCAAGCCAAAAATGAAATAAAAATAGACAAAACATAAAAACTGTACATATATATAAATGGACTTATCCAAGCCTCAAGGATTGAACAGCTTTAGATGCTGCCCGCTATGAGGTAGTGCGAATGGTGTTCCATCTTGGTACTCCAGCAAGAAACTAGCCTTGCCACAGAGCTATCGAATGGTGAACGGGCCTCTCCATAGGGAGTCAAATTTGCTGTGCATCCCTTTTGGTTCTCGCCTCTTGTCCCACAACAAGACTTGATCTCTGACTTGGAATTCATGAACTTTAGATTTTTTATCAAAGAGTGCATTCACCTAGTTCTGATGCTCCATAATTTTATCCACTACCATGGCTCGATGCTCATTCAGCTCATTTAGAGACATGATTCTTTTATCGATTGAGCTCTCGAAGGTTGAGTCTTCGATTGCTTTAGTTAACTTGAGCGCTGGTAGTTCAAGGGTGATGGAGATTTTTGCATTTAATCCATATAGAAGTTGGAAAGGTGACATACCTATAACCCTTTTAGGTGTTATCTTATCTGTCCATAAAGCATCATATAATGCTTTGTGCCATGTTCTCTGATTATCATCCACCAATTTTTTGATAATAGTGACCAGGTTCTTGTTACTCGATTCTGTTTGGCCATTTCCTTGAGGGAAATAATCCGAAGTGTGGGATAGGGTAATCCCATAATAGAAACAAAATTGAGTAATTTCATGTGATGAAAAATAGGCTGCATTATCTGTTACGATCTTTAGTGGACCCCAAATCTAGAGATGATATTTTCTTTGAGAAAACTACACACCACTTCAGACATAGCGTGCTTGGTTGGGATGGACTCCACCCACTTAGTGAAGTAATCCATTGTCGTGAGGACATAATCATGCCCAGCACTGGAAGATGGGTTGACTACGCCAATGAAGTCAAAACCTTACTACTGAAATGGTTCTTCAATTACTACCAGCTTGAGAGGCAAAGCAGGCAGCTTAGGCTTTCCAATGAATTACTGACACAATTCGCACTTACGCACCCACTTGTGGGCATCTTGGAACAGCATCGGCCAATAATACCTTGCTCATAGAATTTTATGCACTGTTACCAGTGCAAAAAAATGTCCTCCATAGGCCAGATTGTGGAAAGATTTTAAGAGTCTTTCTTGTTGCACCTTGTCAACACAACTAAGAAATGCTCCATCCAAGTTTCTCTTGTAAAGACCATTGTCCCAAAGAACGTAACCAACTACTTTTAACTTAACATTCTGTTTCTCTTTAAAATAAAGATGAGTGGGACACTCACCATATGTCAGAAAATGAGCAATGTCAAAATACCACTCATCAGTAGTTGCAACAAAGAGGACCGTAGGGATGCCTTCGATCACTACTTCTTCACTTTTTATTTTATCTGGAATGTTGTTGGCGATCAATTGGTAAAGACCCTTTCCCCGTATGAGCTTGGTTGATTTGATGTCCAGATCAAACTCCTGAGTCTTGGCAATCCAGTTACCTCTCTTGGTACCAAAATCTTGCTGAGTCAAAATGAATTTTACTATTGTGTCTGGTACGATAACTTCAGCGTGAGAGTTCAGGATATAAAACCTGAAGTGCTTGACCACTTTGACCACTGCGTATGCATGCTTCTCCATAAGGGAATATTTTAGCTCATGATCCTTAAGTGGACAACTCATGAAAGAGATAGGAGATTCTACACCTTCTAGATTCTGTTGGATCAAAATGGCCGATAGTGTATGTTCGGAGGCATAACTATATATTTTGAAACTTTTAGTATAATCTAGACAAACCAAGACTGATGTATGGGTGATTGCTTCCTTAATTTATTTGAACATTGATTTACCCTCAGCAGTCCACCTAAATGTAGCATTGCCCTTCATCATGTTGACAATGTGACGGGTTTTCTCAGCAAACTCGGGAATAAACCTTCAGAGAAAATTCACCTTTCCAAAAAAAGAGTGAACTGCAGTCTTGCTGGTAGGTAGAGTAAGTTCCTGGATGGACTTGACTCTCTCTGAATCAATTTTAATACCTTCACAGGACACAATGTGTCTGAGAAGTTTTCCTTCAGTTACTCTAAAAATAGATTTCTTTGGATTTAAAGAAATACTGTTCTGACGACAGCATTCCAGTATCCTTTGTAAATGGTGAACATGTTCAGAACAATGTTTTGAAAACACTATCAGATCATCCAGGTATACTACAATGAATTTTCCCATCTCATCTTTGAAAGCGAGATCCATCACCCTTTGAAATGTGGCGCCAGCATTTATCAGACCAAAAATCATTCTTCAATAAGCGAATGTGCCCCAAGGTGTGGTGAATGCTGTCTTATGCTGATCTACTTTTCCAACTTTGACCTGATTGCACCTCAAAAAATTGTCTAGCATTGATAATATTTCTGAACCTGTTACCATCTGCAGAACTTGATCCATGATGGGAAGAGGGTAGCTATCTTTTAAAGACAACTAATTTAAGTTTCTAAAATCCACACAGATTTGAATTTCACCATTCTTCTTCCTAACAGGCACTCTATTGGCAATCCATGTTGAGTGATGGATTGGGAAAATTATTCAGGTGTCAAGCATCTTTTGTATCTCAGTTAAAATGGTACCTAAGATTTTTGGGTTATATTGCCTAGATTTTTGCTTGTAAGGTACAGAGTTGGCCTTCAGAGGAATGTCGTGACGAATGTCATTTGGCCTGAGTGATTTCAGATCATCGTAGGAATAGGCCAATACATCTATATATTGGTGAAGTAAACTAGCAAGCTTAAATCTCTCTTCGAGAGTGCAGCATTTCCCAATGTTTACCATTTTAGGATCTTGCTTGGTTCCCAAGTTTACCTGATCAAAATTTTGAGAGGATTTTGAATCTATTCACTGTTATTTAATAAACCTGTCATGGTTATCAAACAACTTCTCTAGTGAAACTAGGCCTTTGGGAATCTTATTCCCCTTAAGTTGTAGGAAATCCTCACCTGTATTCATATTTGACTCAGGAGTTGCTTTACATTTTTTGAGTTCACTACCTTCAAAACGCAATTGATCAAAACTATTCTTTTGCTCCAAGAAGGCAATGATTTGATCATCATTGTTAAATACCTACCAATGGCCGGCATTATTAGGTACACTTGGCCGAAAGACCAGCTCAATAGTGTACTTGTCTCCTTTAAAGTCTAGGTGAGGGACTAAGAGGGTAGCAGAGACGACCAATGCATCCGCTTGGTCATTGAATTCCCTTAGAATGGCAGAGATATTGAAAGCGTCAAAATTTTCAATTTGATCTCAGACCAAATTGTGATAGTGGTGCAACCTTTCATTTTTCATCTGATAAAGGTTCCTCACTTGGCAGACTATCAACTCAGCGTCCACTTTAGCATGGAGTAGCCTAATGCCTTTTTTTTTGGTAGCCTATAGTCTGAGCAATAGGGACTCATACTCAATTGTGTTGTTGGTATTGTTAAACTATAATTTGTAGGACAGAGGAATAATGTCTCCTTGAGGAGATACCAACACAACCCTAGCTCCCAAACTAGTAGAAGAGCAGCTGCCATCAAATTCTAGGGTCCATACCTCGTTAGATGCTGCCTTTTCTTTGAAAACTCTTTTGTTTGGGGAGAGAGGTTTTTTCATGTGTTCATTTTGATTTGCCAATTCTCTTGCTGTGTCAGCCGAACACAATCTCAAGTTATCACTCACAAGAGTTTCGTCAGATGCCCCATGGAACTTGTTCATAAATAAGAAGTAGTTGCCCATGCCTGAAGACTCAAATAAAATTTGAGCTTTCGGTGCTGACGATCGGGTAACTACATACCTTACTTATTTTTCAGGAAACAACTTCTTCATGATACCTTGGATTGAGATTCTTTCTTTTGACAAGTCCATACTTAGCTCACATCCCACATCTTTGTAGAAATTTTGCCCAAGCAGGATGTCGTAAGACCGTCATCTTTATCCACTTTTCTGGAAAAGTCGCGAAAGCGTATTGAGCATCTTTTATCTGACCAAGGAGAGAAACTTGCTTATTTTCCATGGAAAAACACCTCCCAAAATTTTTGGTCAAGGTCAAGCCAAGAGAATCCACCACTTTTGCGGGCATGACATTATCTGAGGCTCCAGAGTCTATAATGTAATTACTTAGTTTATAACCATTTATAAGTAGGGAAACATAGAAAGGTTATATTTTCCCAGGAGCAATAGGAGTCACAACAAGATTGTTTTGGGCCGGTTTATCTTTAGGGGAATCATGAATGGCCTTCAAAGAATCTTGTCTTATGGGGACGGCTTTGTTTTTTACATATTCTGCTAACCTATCAAACTGTTCTAGGTTAGCCCTCAAATATTCAACCTCTGTCATTTGAATTTTAGTTTTTCTAGCATGATCAATTATATCAAATAATTGAAAAGAACTTGAGACAGAGGAAGAGAGTCCATCATCTAGAATTTTTGTAGGTACGACACTGGTCTGAGCAACAGAAGTGGAAGGGATGGTGTGGTTGGAGGAACTTACTTTTTTATGAATCACCTGATCTTTTGATTATGGAGGCAATGGAGTCCCACGTTTAGCAATGGAAACCACTGGCTGGGGCTCCTCCTCTGTCTTTCCTTTGTCAGTCTAGGAAGCTGACTGATTTTGAGATCTGGTTAAAATAGCATAGGATCCATCCAAACCCTCCCCTTTACTTCCAGCTTCATCCTAGTAATCCAAGAAACTGATATTGGAGTCACCAGCTAATTCTTCTTCCTGATCATCAAAGAGATTAGCATCTTCTTGTTGGTCTAACTGAGGTTGAAAAGAATAGTCATGTGTAGCCTCAAGGTAGCTGATCACTGAATTGGTAGGTGTTGCTTCAATGGCCAATTTCCCTGGAGGGGGAGGCAGGCGATTTGGTTGCCTTTGGTTTCAGGAAGCATTACCCTGATACTGCTGATTTTGGAACATTCTTCTAGGCATATCTTGATAGGTAAGAGCAAACATACCTTAGGCTATTTGCCTCTTCAAAGCTATCAATTCATTTGTTAACTTTTGCATAATAGGATTTATAGTGCCTGAAGAAGAACTTTTAGCAAATAAAGAGAATTTATTTTTACTAGGGTCTTTTCTGATCTTACCTGCTAAAATAAGATCATCTTCAATTTCAGTAGCCAAATCTTGAGCTAGGACTAGATCCATAGGGCCAGCTTGCCTTAATAGGAAACTTACTTCAGGAAGCTGGGGATTGATGAAAAAGCATTTGAGATTCTCTGGCGTAGGCAGAGCCACAGTTGGGATCTGGTTTCTCAACTTGTTGAATTTAGCTATGAAATCCCTCATCGGTTCTTGGGATTTTTTTTTCATCTATGTTAGCTGAGCTAACAAAGCATGTGCATCTTTAGCAAGTTTAAATCTAGTTTTAAATTTGGATTTGAGCGTATCCCAGTCAGTTATTGACCTGGCCTGCAGGTGATAGAACCAATCCGTGACAGCTCCTTGCAAAGTTTTCACAAAAATTCTAACTGCTACATGTTCAAATTTGACACCAATTATGCCACATGCTATGGAGAAAGTGGCAATATGCTCGTCGAGACAAACCTTCCCATCACCAAAAAACTTAGGAAATTTTTTTCATAAACTACGAGGTAGTTCATGCAAAGGTGCAGCCAAATTAAGAGGACCAAAGGAATTTCCCCACGGGCCTTGAGCCATAATGATAAGAGGATTAAATGGTGGCATAACAAACCTTGCTGGGGTATTTATAGGTAGGGCACAATTGATGGCAAGAAAAGAAGCTCTTCCTTGCGGGGGTGATCCAATAAGGTCAGGAGGAAGACTTCTAGATCGTTGGAGAAAAGGCGGTGGAGGGAACAGATCAAAGTTGCTCTGTTGTGCCAACTCAAAAAAGGGGTCAAAAACACCCTTAAATCTTTGGATTTTGGTGTAGCATGGAGTTGCCAAGTTTCAAAATGGAAAAGGGACTAAAACTGCTTCAAGTTGAAGCTTGAGGCTTCAAAGTGCAAGTTCGTATTCCCCAGTGGAGTCGCCAAAAAAATTGTTGAGTGAATATTTTGTCGTCAACTAACTGAAGACAAAATGGGTATATCAACCACAGCATAGAGAGATTTACACCATAAAAATTATGGGTTTACCAGATCTGGATGAAGTAAATCTCTCCTCTCATCAAGGAGAGGTTCCCTATAAATATTTATGCGCTGGATATATGTATATAATTAAGCAAAAAATAACACATGGGATGGTATAACAGCATCTACCTCTCTTTTTTTAGAGGTAATATATAAAGAACAAAAGAGGGATATCCTGGTCTTTAGCTAACAACACTCCTCTTCTTTCAGGAATGGTATCAAACGGAGAGCAGAAGATCACCTAAAGTAACAAAATCCACAAGAACAATTACGCAAG
Source organism: Torreya grandis (assembly GCA_037957365.1). Classification (NCBI taxonomy): domain Eukaryota; kingdom Viridiplantae; phylum Streptophyta; class Pinopsida; order Cupressales; family Taxaceae; genus Torreya; species Torreya grandis. The sequence goes on along the minus strand of JARHVA010000227.1, from coordinate 4,582,711 downwards.
CACAAAGTCTTCCTAGTCTCCTTCACCAATCTGGAACAAGCGTAACCATAGAGTGAAACGAAGCACAAAGTCTTCACCTAAAACTATAAAAGATAACTGAATCTCGAAGATAAAAGTAGCTCAAAGTCTATCTTCTACCTTTTAGAAGCGTTCTCAGATAATATAAACACACCCACTTTGCTTATTAAATCAGATAAACAAGAGGTTATCAGGAAAGAGAACATAAGAAACTGTTTCTTAGACAACACAGATAACTTCAACACAAAGTCTTAAATAAACCTACTTCTCATTCATTCAACAAAATATGATTTACAAGTTTGAGCACAAAGTCTCAAAAATTGCTTCAATTTCAGCAGAGTGTTTGCTCTTAATTTTTTCAAAAACCCTTTTACAAATGAGGTCTCCACTATATATAGGGAGAAAATCTTCCAAAAACTAAAAAATAATAAAATATAAAAATATCTCAGTCAAAGATGACTCATCTTTGACTTTGAGATTTTTTTTCAAAATATTTACATGTAATTACATTTTACAAAATTGCATGCACTTTTCACAATACAAAAGTGCATAAGGAAATAAGAAGAAAGGAGGAGGAAAATTCAGTTCTTGCTACCAAATTTATTTAGATGAGCATCATACATATTAATGGATGCCTGAATTCTTATGCTATCTGACACAACTGTGTTCTTGGAGATGATTCTGGCTCTGATTAATGCATCCTTCAATGTTGTGATGGCCTTAGCATGACCAGTTAACCTGGATTTTAGATTTTCCAAAGTTAACTGAGTGTCTAAAATATTATCCACAGAAGACATTGAGAAGGATTTCTCTTCAAAATCTCTTTGAATCATCTCTTTAAAACTGTGGATCATTTCTCCTGCTGAGAGGAATTGATTTTCCTTGGAGGTTAGATTGCAAGGCAGTTCTTCCAATTTATTGAGCAGACTTATGTCGCTCTTCTCACCAGCATCCCTGAAAGCTTTGAGATCCTTAATTAAATCTTTGAGTACCTAGATCTTGAAGATCAGCGACTCCTTGATCTCAACGTAAGAATCTTTGCTAGAGATGACACCGATAGATATCAAGGTGCTCTTCTTCAAATCTTTCATCTCCTTCCATTTGGCAAGATATTTTTCTGAACTATTAATCTTTTGAGAGATAAGAGAGACAAAGTCATCTAACTCTGCCCTTAATTTCTTCATCTTGTCCATCTTTTCTGCAACCTCTGATAGCAAGGAAACTCCTTGAGTATGCATTTTTTTAACGTAGTCCTCCAGGACTTTTTCCTTCAAGTAAGTCTTCTCTACCTTTTGGATGACAGGGTCGTATACGGAGAAGGCCTCCAGAGTTGCCACTTCAGGTGGAAGAGTGAACCTTCTTATTACTGTTGTTATCTGCTCTATCTTGGCCTTGTAATAATCTTTTATCTCATTCTCTCGGTCGAATTTTTGGACCATAATGTCCATAGCAGACTCAAGGTCATTTTTTGCACCTTTGTGAGTAACTTTGCCAAGTTCAACATGAGAGATGGAATAGCTACTCATTTTGAAACCCTCAAGGGTTACATCCTATGGAGGCTTAGCAATTTCTAAAAAATTTTGTCCTTTCTCTTTGACCAATTTGGAGAGGATCTTTGGCCTCTTCGGAGCCTTGGCTTTCACCGACACTATTTTGCCAAAGTCAAAGTCATCTAGAGAGATGTCCAACTTCTTTCTTTTGGGGGTGAATGTTGACATCTAGGGTGGGAGAGAATTACTTCTTGTGGCAATGGTTGTCTCAGCTGGTGTTACTGCAGCAACTTCTACACTGCTAGTGGTGACAGTGGCCGCAATTGGAGTAACAGGCAAAATTGTACTAATTATTGATTCTGGCTCTTGTGCAAAACTTTCCCCCAGATTGAAAGAGGGAGAAGACAAACTTGGGATGGACCTAGAGGAATGAGGAGAACCTCTAGAAGCACCCTGAAGATCGCCAAATATGACTCTGGAAGGAGAGGTGGCTCCAGAAGAGGGAACACTGATTGGAGAGATAGGAGAAGAGGGTGTCATAAGGGACTGAGGTAGAGAAGGAGAGATGCTCTTGATTAGTTGTGCTTCTTCTTGTGAAGGTAGAGGTTGTAATGGAATACCTACCAATTTTGATTGGAAACCTGAAACCTAGTTTCTTCAGCTCCATTTGTCTGGTATGCATGACAATTAGTTGTCGGCAAAGTTCCATTAGAACCAGCTTGTCAGAAGGGAACCTGGGGAGCATATAGGGGTAGCCTTGGAAAAAGCCAACCCAAAGATATCAGAAGGTGGGGAATTGCAGGAACATGCAGCCATAGTCATTGACCACTGTCCAAGCCTCGTCTGATACTCTCTTCTGCTAAAGCTGAGGGTCGAAGAGGCATAGAAAAATGGCAAAGAAGGTGTCGTTTATCCTTTTAAAATGATGGGTTGACCCTTGAAGTGTCAACTGGGGGTAAAATGAGTATACTAGGGTTGTCTTTCTATCCCCTTCGATTGTCAAACCTAGAAAAGTTTGCATTGTGGCAGCTATGTACACAAGGTATGAAGTCATATAAAACTTGGAAGAAGTTTATACCTTGGTTAGTTGCTCATAGAGCGTGTTGCTGATCTACTCTCTCCAAAAGATGACCTAATTGCCTTGGAGGATGATTTTAATGAATGGGTACATTCATTCATGGAACAGTGAGGAAGATGGGAAACCTCGTACTCTGCTGAGAAGGGTGATCAAGTCACCAACTTCCTCGATGAAGTCACTCCTCAAAAAGTTCTATGGCCATCTGGATAGGTTGGTCTTGGGGGTCTTCAGCCATTTGTAGTTCATCACTTTCTTTGCCCTTTCATGGTCTTTGTCGTATTCCTTTTGGGCATCCACGAAGTCGATCTTGGTCACTTCAGTGGCTGGAGGGCACATGAAAACTTTGTTGATGAATTCGAGATCTAGCTGAATCACCACATTACCACTGGCATCTGAGATCGACTTGGTCTCTTTATTGTAGAAGCGGGCACATTGAAGGACAAACTCTGTATGATGTGTTGCCACTAGGAAAGCAGCAACTAGTTGGATGTTACTCTCGATGATTATTTTTATCTCTGGGCTTGGGTTCATCGCTTTCGTGCAAGTTATGAACTCGGCCATGTCCACATGTCCAATTTTGGTGTCTCGAATGTCATTAACATTTGAGGAGACTGAAGTGAGCGGGAAGATGCCCTGGTATTTATATTTCATGGTCTTCGCCTTTTTTGGAGATGCTTCAGACATGGGAATTGGCTTTGGTCGGACAGGTGTCGATGAGCAAGAGTTCTCTAAAGGTACTGCAGACATGATTACGAGATTAGGGGAAAGTGGACAAATTGGGGAAAATGTATTTTAAGTGATCCTGGTCAATAGAGCTCACTTAAAAAGGCTGGGTTGGAAAAAGGGCTGGAAAATTAGGAAGAAAGGGAAAAGATGAAAATTCCTCTAGAGTTACGAAAATTTAGAGGAGGAATGCATGGGCGGCAAAATTTCCCACCCCTGCATGCTGGAGTCAAAGAGTGCAAGGGTGGCAAATTTTGCCGCCCCTACAGAGATGGCCTGCACATGCTAGGGAGATGTGTGGGCAACAATTTTTGCTGCCCATGCATGTAAGGATTGCGTGGGTGGTGAAATTTGCTGCCCACGTAGGGAAAAGGGTTTGGGGTCGTGGTGCAGGTGAAAGACAGGAAGGGTAAGGTTAGAGATGGCAAAAATTGCCACCCTCCTAGGAAAAAGGCTTCACAGGCAAAAATGATAATAAAATAAACCATAATAATGATAAAAACAACTAATCAAAGCAAAGAACGAAAAAAGAAAGGAAATAAATGTTAAACACATAACCCACCTGGAAAGTCGCACACCCCATAGGTTCAAAATCATGAAAATGCACTTCAAATCGCTCGTCAGATGGTTTAGACGCAGAAGGTAGGAGGAGAGGAGGAAGCAATGAGAAGAAAATGGGGTTCGCACATGGCAATAAATGCTGCACATGGAAACCAAGGCATGCTTGGGCGGCAAAATTTGCCACCCTTGCATGCTTTGGTGAGTTCAAACACAGGGGCAGCAAAATTTGCTGCCCTTGCAGGTCAAGATGCAGGGGCAGCAAAATTTGCTGCCCTTGCAAGAAAAATGCAGGGGCGGCAAAATTTGCCGCCCTTGCAAGAAAAATGCAGGGGCGGCAAAATTTGTCACCCTTGCATTACAAAGGTCAAAATGCATTGGCAGCAAAATTTGTTGTTCGTGCACAAAAAGGAAGAAAAGACCAACTCAGGAAGAGGCAGTCTGGGGAGGGAGTTTCTTGGTCACAACGAGATCGTAACCATTCTCATGTTCTTAGGCCAAGATGAGAATGAATTCAAAACCCATCTCAAAAACAAATTTAGAGAGATAAAAGACAAAAAAGACAAGTTTTGTAGGGGGTTGTTCCCAAAAATGGGCTAAGCTGATTTCAAAAACAACAGAGATGACACTTGACATTGCCACATACACTTGAGTTTGGAAACTATGCTCTAGAGAAGCCATGTATCTTATATGTACATTGTATTGTATTGTATTGTACTTATTATTTAATATTGTCATGAAGAGTTGTAATTACTTATTATTATAGATTGAAAATGGTGGCTGTAGACTTATACCAATGTTATCTGAGTTAATATAAATACATTCTATATTTGCATTTTTATGTGCTCTCATGATATTAGAAATTAGAATATGTGATGTCATATGTTTGTTTGATTTTATCATGCATTGAATATTTCATATCATCCCTATACATTCTTATGGTATAATATATATTTAGTATATGTGTTTAAAAAAATCATGTATTTCTATATCTAATCAAGTGGGGTTGTTATAATTTTATAAGGATTGATAATATCATAAATACGTATAGATAAAAAAAACTCACACTTTCAACAAATGTTACACCTAAAAAAGAGATATAAGCTAAAAATTATGTGTGTTTGAAATTTTTAAAAAGTCAAAGTAATGTCTTAGTTAGATCTATATCATAGAAACTCATAGGTATGATTGTAAGAAGTAGGTGCAATAGCAATAGGTACATAATCACATCGTGTACATCATCATATTGTTGGTATAATTATAGGTATAATCACAAGTATAAGGTACATTCATAATAGGTATGACATCATTTTTTTGGTCTAGCTAGACCCTAGTGCAAATGCAAGTATAGCTGGGTACAGTAAACTAGAGGTTGGACAAGTATAGTAAAATAGTGGTCAGTCAGGTAAATTAAACTAGAAAATCAACTAGGTATGATAAACTTGTAAGTCAGTTGGGTATACAAAACCAAATGTCAGCTAGGTGTAATCATAAATACAATTGAATAGGTCATCCACATATAAAATTGAGCAAGTGAAATAACTTCCAAATAAAGATTGTAAAATCTTATGATGTCAAACGTACACACAAAATGCTAAAGTGCTAAACATGCACATAAAACCTCAGATCTACAAAAAATGGTGTGATTTTTCCAAAAGCATAAAAGACCCACTAGGTTATTGGGAAAACCTATTAAACCCTAGAAAATGATTTTCTCTTCTACCACCAATTGTTATGATATGTGTGAATCTAAAAAATTGCCTTCAAACTCTCTAAAATGTTAAAAATGGCCTATCATGAAACTAGGTTATGTTTACAACCAATCCTAAGGTTTTGGCACCTTTTGAATCCAATGGTACTATCTATTTTTTATATATATCCTTCTATGGTTTTGTTTACAAAGATTTACATGAAACCCCACCAAATCCTTGAAAATAGTGAAAATCATGAAGAACACCAAGAATGAGCTATATTACAAGTGAAATCACAACATAATCGATGGCATTTTTCTACTCGCATATCTTTCATACCATGTTAGAGAAAGAAAAACCTAAGGATTGGTCTAGATAGGATCGAATGTATGAAGGTTAAACCATATAGAGTATTGAAATCAAGAACACATGAGAAGAAGAAACTTTACAATGTGCAAATGCATTCAATGCAATAACATTCTTGGTTAGTTATGTATTATTTAGATAAATAACTTTAGGAAAGGTACATATATAAGTGGAAGATAGACATGATCACACATCTTCATGAATGTTGGATTATCTTCTCCAATGACTTTTATTACACACATGAGTGACACCTAAGCAAGCTAACTAGACCATGTAGGTAAAACCACATTGTGGAAAAAATCATACACCAACATTTTGTTGGTACAATGGATTATTTTGTGTCATATACTTCTTTGTGGTCTTTGTTCCAATGTATATTAACATTTTTTCTTAAGAGGATTATTATATATTGTCAATGATCACACATTCACCTTAAAAATATTTTTGGTGACACCTCTTCTTCTTTCTTATCTCATAACATTGTAATTCCTCTCAAAGGAATTTTAAATTAAGAGGGAGTGTTATGTAATGTCAACTCCATTTTCTTTGTTTAAGGTTGTATCCTCATTTGTAACCCCAAAATAAAGCTTAAGGGGTAGTGTTTAAAATTAATATTTATTTAGTTTAATTTGGGATAATCATAAGTCTAATTTATTGGTGCATTTATTATTATAATTAATTCACTTATTCGATATTTTATGAGGTGTCACACCTCTTTTGTCATTTTATAGGGAATCTTAGAGTTACACTCACATGTAACTCTTCCCACACTAATGACATACTTCCCCTCATATTATGTGGATTATGAACACTTCGTACACACTAAGAAGGATGTGTAAGGTCATGATAGGATTATTTTTAACTTCATCTTCATTCTTTTAGATCTATTTAATGATCTTTGTCCTCTCTCATTATACACAAACATTGGATTTGAGATAGTTGTTTATGGCTTGGGGTCCACTCTCTTTCTCATTATATTTTATTATAATAATATTATACTTAGAGAATATAATTGTTTTAAGCCTTATTAATACACGAGGGTTTTTTTACATTGATTCAATTTTCCCACTTGACAAATCTTGTGTCTTACATTTGCGGTTGCTTAATTTTGAGGTAACATTGTTCTTGTATGCACTTATTTGTTCATTTTCAATGTTATTTTTAATGATCTTGGAATAATTTATAAAACATTTCCTAAAAATCCTTTTCAGTTCTTAAATCCCTAATTAACTCTCCAAACATTATAAAATATTAAATAAGGATGCAGTTAAGGGGAGCATACCTTAATCAAAACCTTGTCCTAAGGAAATCTAGAAAGTGCTCAATGTAGTTTAATAATAAATTGTAGTGATGCATGTTCTAATCATTAGAAGACTTTTCACTACATAATCGAGGGTAATGATTCAATATGAATAATTGGAAATAGAAATATAATGTAATATATTTACTCTAATTTTAATTATAGACCTAATTTTTAATTCTTATCAATATTTAACTCCTTTAACTCTTTTCCTATATGTATAAATTCACTTGCCAAATTCAAGTAAAGAGACTATTGACATGCAAATTGACATACAAAGGGTAGTAAAATCAAAAAAAAGAGGGAATAAAAAGAAAATAAATAGAAGAAATGAATGAAAGGACACACAAAAAGAGAAATAAGGAGTATTATTATACTTCTAGGCAAAACCTAGGGAAAACTCTAAAATAGTGATTTCAAATTTTTGGGAGCATTGAGAGTAGTAATAGGACAAAAAAATCATTTTTTAGTTTAGTTATGTTATTAATAAGGCATTAAAATAAATAAAAAATGAGTTTGAAAATTTAAAAAAATAGGAAAAGTAAACATATTCTAAAACACATGAGAAAGCGTGTCAATAAGAGCCTAATATGAATCGATAATAAACACATACATAAGTGGATTAATTCAATTTAAAATGACATAAAATTACTCCCAAATCTGTTGTCATAAATTTTTACATTTCATGACAACACCCTTGATTTCAATCCTATAGGCAATTAGAGGTGTTTTAATGATAGGGACAGTAATTTTTTTGCAAAATGGGACATCAACTCCATAGCCCAATAGACAAGACTTGGGTCACATACTAAGATCTACTTATCCTTCAATATTCTAAATGATGAGCCATTTAGTGGTGTTCAAAGTAGAATTATGAATTTATATGCATTTCAGGAGAATAAATTGGTCAATTCTAATTTAGGAGCTTTGAATCACAAAGTCGGGGGTGTTGAGGATATCTCAATAATTTTTCATTCAACAAAATAAGTATAGGGAATGAATATTATTCTTACATATGGGATCGGGTGACATTTTGAGGGTCAAAGAGAACATAGGATTTGATATCACTATTGATTCTTCATCTTTTTTATTTGGATAGAAAGAAAGTCCATGAGGAATCATATAAGGTATGGTGTCCATTTATTGTATTGATTTTTCAACAATGGTCAAAAGGCTAAAATGTTAAGTATTTTGACTACACATGGTTAAGAAAATTCAAAATAAGTCAAAGTTGGTCAAAATATAAATTCTTATTTTTGATAAAATTCAACTTCATAAGGTCAATATTTGTTTGAAATGTAAAAATTTAAAATCCTTTAAGTCCTTGTATTTTTATCTTGGCAAATTCACAATGTGTTAAAAACCCTACCAAATTTTGATGCCATTGTAAGTAAATTCATCTAAACACATAGAATCTAATGTTATTGTTGATAACACCCATGAAGTGTGATACCAATGTAGGTAAAACTCATGAAATCCATAGATGGTGTAAACACACCCATTTATCGATATAACTATTAGAACCTAATAGGTGTGCTTTCACTACCCTCATAACTAATTGGTGTTATTTCACAACCCTCAAAGTTTGATGCCCCTACAAGTAACCCTCTCAAACTCTAATAACCCTATTTGTAATTTTCCCCAAATTAGGATTTTTTATTGAATTCTTTCGAAATTTCATCTTCATCAGGGGCAATGCATTATATATTCTTCATCTAAATAGGATGACTTCATAAAATATGAACTCAAGTATCATATTTTACACATACGTGTTTTGATCACATCAAATTTCAACTTCAATTTGCCTAACAGAAGAAGGCACATATACAAACTTTGGGCTCATAAATATTGTAGTTTTATGGTAAAGAATAAATGTAGTGCATAAAATAAATTATGTTCATAGCATTCATGACAATGGAGTACCTCAATAATTTACCTTTACAACTTCAATTCAGTGTCAATATCTAGTCCTAAAAATCACTAAATACTATAATGCACACAAGAAAAAGGTCAAAAATTCATTTGACCTTATTAGCACCATAGTGAAAATTTGAGGCAAAATCAAACTTCTCAGAAAGGTCGTAATATTTGTCCCAATGCATAGATCAATTATAAAAGATGAATTTTGACAATAAACATTTTGTATAGAAAATTCATCTCAACATGATAAAATCAAGAGGTAGAATTTCAGCTCTACTAGCAAAGGGGTATGAATTTGACACCCCTAAAAGTAGAGGGGTTAGAATATGACACCCCAACAAGTAAAAATTGTCAAAACACAGTCCAATCTCCCTCAATCCATAACTTTCACATCCAAACTCTATTTTTTATCTCATTTGATGCATTATAATTTTATGATGAACATTTTTCATTAAGGACACGTGATGAAAAAACTTCATTTTGAACTTCTGAAATCAAGAGGGAGAATCATAGTTATTCAAGCAAGGTAGAATTCCAAATGTGTCCAAATAGGTCTAATCCCCCTCAGGACATAACTTTCACATCTGAACTTTGATTTGCCTCTCGATCAATGATTTGGAAATATAATTTGATTAATAATTTTTTTCCTCAAGGATCTAAGGTGAAAAAATTTCATTTTGAACTTTTAAAACCAAGGGGAGAATCACAATTTCAAAAACAAGGTGAAGTTTGTAGTTGTCAAGTTATGTAAAACTATCAAGTCAATTTTTTAAGTTGTGAAAATTGGCCATTGTATTTTTTCAAGTAGTGCAAAAATACCAATGCACTTTTTAAAGTAGTGAAAATTGGTAATTTCACTTTTGCAAGTTGTGAAAATTGCTCAACACATTTTTGCAAGTTTTGAGTTGTGTGTTTTCACTAATGTGATTTTTCAAGCTCCTAAAAATGTAGAAAAGGTGGTTAAATAGTGTAACCACCCATTGTAACTTATAAATACATGTTTAGAGTTCATTTTTAAAGGTAGATTCAATTGGTCTCAGATTGGTTTTTTATCGATTGGATTTTTGACAGTATGAGAACTTTTAGCAATATATAAGGAATTAGTTTGTATGTATATCCATATGAAGGATCAATACAAAAATTATTTATGAGACTTTGTGCCACACTTTTTTCTAGATGAATGATATTCCTGAGTATGTCAGTCCATTTTGATTCTCGTTCTTTCATTTTTCTAAAATTCTATTTTTAGATAGTCAATGAATATGTAATGTTTGGTGGAGAAAGTTCTATAGAATTTGCATTAGGAATTCTTGTTTTTATCAAACCTTGGTGGAATTAAGAATATGATTTTATGTTTATTTGTATTAGGAAATAAAGGTTTATTTAATAGCATTTTTTGTAAATCTATCTAATCTCCTTGTTTTAGGTACCCTGTTCTTATATCCAGCATATGTCTTTCTCATCCCATTTATATGATAAAGGCTTCCCATGTTATAATCGGGTTAAAATACATAAATTAGTCCCACTTGGTGGCCAAGTCCATCCAAATATAGAAAAAAAAAATGGGGTTTGAATAAATCCCCTTCATTTTAACCCCCTTTGTTCTAAACCCCATGTGTACTTTTTGAATGGGCTTAGAACAAAGGGGGTTAGAATGAATGAATGGGGCTCAAAAAAAGGATTTCAAACATTTACTTTATGAACTTAATGAATCTAAACAAAGTGGCCAATGAAATGATTTATTTTGATGGGGTTAGAATAAAGGTGGTTCATTTGAACCCCCTTGATTCTAACCCCCTTCGTTCTAACCCCATGTGGCATCAAATCCTCACTCATTCAATTGGAAAGCTACTATTGGCCTAAAAATTTTACTTTAGATGCCACGTATTAGATTGAAAAATAAAATAAAAACATGTGGCTCTACATATAAATAGGTCTTTTTATGATCTTTCTAATAATAAGTTTTTTTCTAAATTTTAATAATATTTAATATTTATTTTCATTTATTTATTAAAATATAATTATTTATAAAATGAAGTACCATATGTTTGAGACATTGGGAAAAATAGGAAACTATGGCCAAAAATTTTGAAAAATATCACTACACTTGACTTTAATCTCCTTGTTCCAATGGCAAAAAAAAAAGTCTATTTTTACATATATATAAAAAAAAATCATGAGGATAAGTCATAAGTATTGATATTCCCTACCTTGATCATTAAAAAATTAATAGTTTTTTTAATTATAAAAAAATAATATTTCACTACGTCCATGTTTCTAAGACCTCTTTTCAAGAAATCTTGAGAAAATATTATGTTTTGAGAAAATTATGAGGATTAGAAATCAAATACTTAATAAAATGTTTTGTACACAAAACATACACACTATGTATTAAAATATATATTTTTTATTTTTTCAAAAAAAAATGTAATCTACACTTAAAATGAAACATTTCATTAGTTTACACCATTTTCACATTTTATACGGTTAAGTCACTATTCTCTATACAAATTGACAAATGTTCACATTTTCATTTTTTGTTGTTCCCTTTGTACCAAAAAGTGGGACACGGTATTATGCTTCAACCCAATCTTAAATCATGGGCTATTCTAGTGAGTCTCTGTGTTTAACTACCTAGGGTTATTTTTCATATTTTATAATGTTATCATAGTAGCTTATGTGTTTAACTAATGATATTAATCCCATTCTTCCTTTATCCTTTATCATTTCCCCATTATTCCTATCATTCCCTTCATTTCCTTTGTATCTCCTTTCTATAATTTATGATTAAAATTATGAAACCCCCATAGAAAATATTTTCATTGTAAATAGATGTGAATAGCTCTTTCTTTACTTTACCTTTTTGGTTTTCAATAAAAGTTACTCCACCTACTAGTAGGAGATGGACTTGGTCCCCACATTATTGACTGACACGAGGATTTTTTCCCCATATTCTTGACTAAAATTCCACATTTGTCCCCATGATAATTTTTGTATCCAATTTTTTTTGGTGAATCCATTGGGAATCAAATTCTTTATGCACATTATTTCTAGACATTTCAAGGAACTTACCCTAGAATGGAGATTGGTGACTTTGTTGAGATATGGTACCTAGTGATTACATGTTTCTGATTGAATAAATGGCATTGGTTCACCCCAACCCCAATGTTCTTTGTGTCCCATGGGGGAAATATTTTGGACCATTAGATTTAGCCTAATAAAATGAGTTACCTTCAAAATTAAGGAAGAAATTTTATAATTTTTTTGGTAAAAATGGTCAAGATGAAAACAATCATATCTTGGATTTCATAGTGTCTTACAACATTTTAGAAGTTATGCATGAAGATGTTGTGATATTTTTTTTGAAACTTTCACTAGACCTATTGTTGAGTGGTTGTGGAACCTAGAACATAGATGCATTATGAATTGGGACTCCTTGAAAAACAAGTTCCTAAATATATTTATACCATATGTGTATGTATGTGTATTGTTTTCATATTTCTTCCAAATCTAGAAACAAGAATATGAGAGTGTTTGCAGCCTGTTTCAACAAATTATTAAGACTAATTCCTCATACAAATAAACTAAGTTCCAATAATCAATGTTGTGTCTTCATTAGTTATCTATAACCATAGATAAAATTAATCTTGATAAGGAACAATATAAATGATTTAGAAGTTGTGCAATAAGAATCTATTGAAATTGAAGATGACTTGATTTAGTCTAGGATGTTGAAGAAATAAGTTCCAAAATGTGTTACAACTATTGCAAGTAATGATAAAGTAGTGAAACTTGATATAATAAATAACCCTCAATATTCATAAAAGAGATTTCAAAGGCAAATTATTGATCAAGTATATCATAAATTCAATAGATAAAAAGATAAATTACTTCCTATCATATATGATCGTTTCAGATTCACAATTATGGAAGAAGGTGAATAGTTGGAAGAACTAGTGATTAATCAATGAACAAATGAATAATTTGGCTTCCCTCTTGGCAAAGAAGAGAAATATATACTTGTTTCAAAATATTACTCAATTCTCACAGTCCTAGGATAAAATGATTTATTTGAATAACAATTGATTGAACCACAAATAGATAGGAGCAATAATGCAGAGTGTGATGTTTGACTTTATTAAGAAGAAGATAGTATGGAACCAATTTTTGGTAAAGCATAATATCCTTCTTATATCAGAATAGAAGATTCAGTGGTTAAGAGTGATGATTCTCCTGACACATATTTTTCATGTTTTACTATAGAATATTTCCTTGAAGGATCTAAATTTAATACAATCAAGCATGTGCATATTGAATATCATAACCATAACAAGGATGAAATTAAATAAGACATGAAGGCAGAGTAAAATAAATGGTGCCCAATTTTCATTTCAAGTGAAATGAAAACTATCAAGGCATAAAAATTTGATGAATATGATGATGGTGATAAATTCAATGATGAATTCATCTCTTCTGTAGAAATCAATTTAGCAAAGAATATTTTCATTTAGTTCATTATGAAAGATATTCATATTGTTGTTCTAGCTTAGGAGGAAACATGAAACACATTTATCTCTATTTTAAATCATGTATCTAACATAAATGCATTTAAATTCATTTAAAAAGACATGGAAGATGTTTAGTAATACTCAATAATGTTCATAGAAGATTGGAAAGTTCACAATAATTTCATTGGAAAACCTGAAGACACTGTTGATCTGTCTATTCATGACTATTTCAATATGCATGATGATCATAAGTTCATCCTATTCCCACATGATTGGTCACTATTTTTTAATATGTTTGAGCCTTATAAGTCAAATCAATAATTATAAAACAATAGGTTCTTATCCCAACCAGTTAATGGTTTTATATAGTCTTTCTTTTTTCCTCTACTCTTGTAAATAATTTTGCTTTCCCTATTTTAGCTTGTTTCCTTTACCCATTCCTATTTTGGTGTGCATGTGTTATTTTAAATAAATGTAACAACCTGTCTATTTTTTATTCCTCTCCATGTTTTAGTTCTTTTACCTGCACATTCTTGTAGCTTTGTTCTATGTATTTCAATTCTCAGTGGACAATCACATCATTTTTAAGGATATCAAAACAACCATTATTTCAGAGCATATGAAAAGATCAAATTTTTATGGGATGTATAACCATTATTTGATGGATTAGTTTTCATTTATATTTTTTTGAATACATACATTGAATATAAATTATTTGAACATCTCCAACCCTATGTTAGTTTTATAATTCAAAACTTCTCTAGTTTTTGGAATGACATGCAGAATAGAACCTTCGAAGCATTACAATTGAGTGGGTCTCTAGGATAGAAATTTGGGATATATATTTGAGATTGTATTTAGAATATGACATTTTCAATCATGAGAATGGTGGTATGAGTTTTGTTTCACAAGTGACAAAAAAGACAAATTTTTCGTGGGTCTCTTCAAGTGAATAGGTGGTAAACATGCAAAATTTTCACAAGCAAGGGATCTGGCTTGACAGTACAAGTTAATTTCACATATAATTGAGAGAGGCAAACTAGATATCATTTGGCCTAATTAAAATATGCAAATTTTTCAAAATAATGGATCTATCTCAAAAATATGTGTTCATTTCTCATATGATCGAGATAGTTGAATTGGTTGTCAATTGTTTAGATCAAGACATGTAAATGCAAGATACATAGAATTTTTCTTAAATATTTGGTACTGAGGCACCAGTCATGTAATTTTATAGATTTATCTTACATTCCCTTTGAGAAATGTGGTTCCACAATCAGAGCTAATTTTTGTCATGAAATTCTACATTTCATGACAACACACTAAATCATACTCTTATAGGTAATTACAGGTGTTTTAATGATAGGAACAATAAAAAAATTTAAAAATAGGACATCGATTCCATATCACAATGGATAAGATTTAAGTCATATCTTGAGATTTGTGTATCCTTTAATCTTCTAAATGGTGAGCCATTGAGTGGTTTTCAGAGTAGCATTGTGAATTGATATGCATTGAGGAGAATAAAGTTGTCAAAGATATTTCATAAGTTTTGAGTCACAAAGTTAGTGGTGTTGAGGATTTCTCAACATTTTTTATTTTGGCATGATAAGTATGGGGAATGATTATTATTCTTGCATATGGTATCGAGTGATATTTTGAGGGCCAAAGAGAACATAGGCTTTTATATCACTATTGAATTCTTCATCTTTTGTATTTAGATAGAAAGGAAGTCCATAAGCAATCATATACGGTATGTTGTGAATTTATAGTACCAATTTTGGAATGGTCAAAAGGCTAAAATGTTAAATCTTTTGACCACAAATGGTGAATAAAATTCAAAATAAGTCAACGTTGGTAAAATTCAAAAATATTATTTTTGAGAAAATTCATCTTCATAAGGTTAATATTTCTTTAAAATGAAAAAATATTGAAAATACTTTAATTCCTTATATTTTTCCCTTATCGAATTAAAAACATGTTAAAAACCCTACCAAATTCCAATTTCATTACAAGTAAACTCATCAAACCCTGAAGGGCCTACCAACACAATCCATGGATTCCAATTATAGTGATGATAACACCTATAAATTCTAATATAAATGTATGCAAAACTCATGGAACCCATAACTAGTGTAGACACACCCATCAGATCTTAACTTAGTGTAGGTTATTCATCCAAATAGGAGGATTTCATCAAATATCAACTCAATGTTAGATGTATAATCACTGAGAGGGGGGTGAATCAGTGAGCATAGATATTACAATTTCAATTCCAGTCCTTTCAAAATATTAAATAGTTAGCATATATCAACTTGATCAAACAACATTAACAAGAGATCTCATTCATTCAATGCATACATAAGATCAAACACACAACACATAGTTCCTATGGTAAACCCTCATGGGGAATAAAACCCACTTTCAAGCCTACAACACATGGACTACTTGTCCTATAAGAGATTACAAATAAGAGACTAGTCAAGTCCTTTAGACTAGAAACCTTGATCAAGTCCTCCTAACCAAAGGCATTTAGTGAAACACCTATTTCATAATGAGTAACTACCCCTAAGGAAGATTAAGTCCTTTATACCCTCTTTTGAAGTGAACACCTCCACCTTAGAACTGATTTATTCAACACCTAATGATGGATCTCTTATTCTCTTACCCCTACACAAACTTCTTCTCTATCTCATACATGCCTTTCACATAAGCATGTCATAATCTCTCTCTTTCTTCACTCAAATTGTCCTCATATGCACACTCAGACTTCTTCACACATCTTCAACCTTCAAACCTGAAAGATCACTATCCTACCAATAGAACTATGACCTGCATGTCATACACTCAGTCTTCATTCTACTCTACACATCAACCCATCCACAGGGCACACTTAATATCCTTCTTCCTTTGTATAGTTTTCTTACAAAGCCTTTCCTCAATCTCTCAAATCTATAAATCAACATATTTGATTTCAATATTTATAGATAATTCATGAATTATCAACATCTTAGTTGGCTGTTAGGCATGTCTTAACCCTTAAGGCATCTTACATGGGTCACACTTAAGCAAAACTCTCTTTCAAATAAGCATAAGTCACCTTTTAGGTCCTATTATGACCCATTCACCTCTTTGACACTACTCTGAGAAAATTAGGAACACATGAACACTTTACAACTAATGGATTCATGCCACGTGATCTATAAGTCCCCTTTAAGTTCCAACATCTATCATAGCCCCCTTATGCTAACCCCTAACTAGCTCAAACACTTCTCTATACACACAATCATTATGAATAAAAACATAGACAACTTCTAACCCTTTATTCATATTAGATATGATTTATAAAACCTTCATAATGCACGTAGATGGTCCTCATGGAGTCTAAAACACTCCCAAATATCTAATTCATCATGACATTGAAACAACATCAAAACAATCTCAAAAAATCTTCTTGGGTCACTTGCAGAACAAACATGAACGAACACATAGTAAAATTTAAGCCTTCATAAATTTGACTATACACACTTTCATATCTTCAAACATATATTTATATATTTGCCTTAGATTCTACACATTTAATTTTTACACCATGATAAAATTCATCCTAGATCAAAATATAGAGCACTAGTTTTTCCTTTATTAATTCAAATATTCAAATGCAAATAGTCATAGTTAAACCTCAGTCACCTTGATCATATCTCGTGTCCTCACATATTCAAATTAAACATGCACCGTCAATATTATTTGAACTTTAACTCATAGTGTACCACTTCCCAAATGTTAAAATTAAAACACTTGGAATCATCTCACTACTTCCTAACATCTTGGATAAAACACACTTCATTGATCTTTTGTACATAGCTCGGTCTTTAACTGTGTTAAACATTGGACACCTTGAAAACATCTCACTCAATGAACATCATTGATATCTATCCATAAAAAAACTTGATCATCATTATATCTTGGAAGAGGCTCGATCTTTATCTCTTTTTGATGTTAAACTCTGAACACTTATCCTCATCTCATTGCTTCCTAACACCTTGGAATGAACACACTCCATTGATCCTTTTGTAAGGAGCTCGATCTTTAACTTGGTTAACCAATAAAAACTTTGACTCATTTGAATTGATATGCACCATATATCTTCACTATATGTTTTTACACAAACCATCAGATCTGCATCTGGTCTTGATCTTTAATTCTGTACAAAATGGACTAAGTATGGGGACCATTGTTATCTGCCTGGAAGGCAAACTTTGAACCTCAATAAATTTTGTTACGCTTAGTCACATGATATGAAATTAGGACCATAAGATCTCCTCACATAGGAAAATACAACCACATGTCAAAAGTCTCTTTAAACCTTCATACATGTGACATATAACTCCATTAATCTACTCACTTAGATTTCTTTCTGCTACAGAGCCAACTATGTCAAGAACTGTCTAGAAGGCCAACTTTGCACATGCATATCTTTTGATGTACTTCATCACATGATATAAAATTTAGCACAAATAAATTAGGCACAAAATTGAATAAACCTATATGATAATTTTATCCTCACACCTTCACATGCACAAAATATAACAACATCAAAATTCCTACTCATCTTTTCTTAACACATTGCAAATTTGGCTAAGTATGGGAAAACACTGTCATACTGCCTAGGAGCCCAAATTTGCACTTGCATATATTATTTTTGATTTGTCTAATGACTTATAATTTAGTACATAGTAACTAGGTAAAAATTTAATCACAACTATATGACCAATTCCCCCTAACTCATCCACATGTGGTAATGGTGACATCAGCAAACTACCTACTTAGATTTTCTGCCACTAAACCCAAAATGTCTAGATGAAAACAATGATCAACCAAATGAAATACACTCATGAAAACAAGCACTAAAATCATGTTTGACTTCTAATAGGTCCCCTTGTACATGATCAAATCACCATACTCATTCCTAAACATCTCTAACCATGCCAAAACTGAAGATCAATCAAGCCTCCTTCAAGTATACTAGGACAAACATATTGCACACTTTGTTATTGTCACTTAGACTATCAAGGCACTTCATCCACTCACATAGGAAACTTCATGACATCAACATGACATCATTAAAAACTCTCTAACAATATCCCCCTTTGTCATTGAACTCAATAACCATCATATAGCAATATATAGCTCACCTTTCTTCTCTCTCATCAAGCACTCTCAAAATAAGAAATTTCTTCCCTTTTGACACAATGACAAAGTGGGAACCAACTGATCCTAAGTATCTAAAAATAATACCAATAGGAGAGGACCATATTATAAATATGATACAAACTCCCCCTTACCTTGAGCCTACATCTTCTTGCCTTGATAACTTCCTCTTGCTCCTCGCCAACACTTTCTTCAACCAAGCACTACAACAAATGAAGAAATAAAACACAAATTACTAAAATATAAAATAACTTACCAAAAAACATCTAGTAGGGACTCCCCATAATATTTTTGATCAATTTCACCTCCTAAACATCTTCAAATCTCCACACACCATGAAGAACCACCATACAAGCTTACTAGCATTCTCTCGTAAACCACCTCAAGGACCACCAACATAATCTTCATGCCATTCACCAAATATGAAAAATGTAATAAACTAACCTAAGAACTCACCTTGAAATACTCATACCTTTCTCTTTTGGATAAACTGAACAAAAACATCAAATCTTCATACTAGGCCTATATAGACTCCTTATAGCCCTACCAGAAACTTGTAGAGCCCAAAAATTTTAGTATACACACTATCAAGACCTAAAACTTCATATCTATATAAATCTCATATTCCCCTTCAAGAACACCAATTTTCATCACCTATCTCATCATTTGCATCATACTTCCTTCACAAACCTACTAGCCAATTAGGCCTCCATTTTGACAAAAATAAGAATAATTTGAAAACCACAAACCTTAAAATATTTGTGAATATTGATTTTATAGCCATTATTTCCCATTAAATATATTAATAATCCTCAAACCTCAACTCAAAAGGCAAACCACTTTTATAGCATAGCCCAAAACCCTAGAATCTCAAAACAAGTAGAGTCAACAAACCTCCTTCTGGTCAACATCCACCTATAAAACTTATTTCAAACCTAGATACAACCATTACACACTTCTTGACAAATATTTGAGTTTACTCATCTTTGGGAACCCATACATCCTATAACCCATTTTAGGCCCTGCATACTCTTGAGCACAAATTAGGAAACCCAAGAGCAAACAAAAATCTCTAATTTGACTTCAACATACCTTCAAACCATAAAACCACCTAAACCATGCTATAATAAGGTCAAAAAACATTTCTATGAAAAAATATCATCTTGACAAAACACAAATCCTCTTTTGTCACTTGAAAACCTTCAATCTAACCCTGTAGACTAATCATATATAGCTATGACATCACCACAACTTATATTTCACCTAGACATACCTGCTCTAATTAAGAACACTCATCTCTATATTTTTAGGACCATCTAAAGAATACCACAAAAACACTTTCTTCTCTAATAAAAGGAGTCTCTTAAAAAGCATAGATAGAAACACCCTACTTCACAATGTCCTAGAACAGTGTGAAACCAAGAGTTGCCCAAAAATCCTCATATTCCTTCTCCTCCTTGTTCATGTGATACTTGTAGTTATTATTCTTCTTATTTTCCTTAATATAATTAACATTCTTAACCTCTCCAACATTCTCTTTTTATTATGGGATTGCATTGACAATACATGGAGATAATATAGATTCATGACATACCTTTTCATCTATAGAATCTTCCTTGCATCTTAGAACCTCATCAATAGGTATTTACAATTGATGTTATTTGAATGATACTTGTTTATCAATAGTAGGATGTTCACTCCGATCCATACTCACTTCATAACTAGCCTTAATAGCACCTTGGTATTCTCCTTGAGCTTAGTCTCTCCATTCTCAACATGAGTAAACAATGAGAGCCCTTAGCACTCTTTAAATTCTAAACCATTCTCCACCATATCAAATATATTACTTGGACCTAAAGATTCATCATGACTCATACTTACCCCCTTCAGTTTCCATGAGTTAACTTTCCCTCTTCCTTGCACTGTAGGATCCTAATTAAACTTATTATATCTTGTAAACCTTTGCTTGTATAATCTTGCGATGTGACCTCTCTATTCACAGTTATAGCAAACAATACTACTTGATGGAAAATTAGCTTGTCCTACATGGTATGGATAAAATATTGTAAAGTGTCCTATGTCATAAAAACTGAGACAAACTACTCCTTTTGAATAAGAGTCACCTTGCCTTACCTTATTTGGATAATGTTTAGTAAAGTATCCCTTATCAATACAATTAAAACACTCAACCTTAATCACACCATATAACTCATGACCCCCATCATAGTTCCATGCAAACTCATTTCTAATAGGTCTCTTGAAGTATCTATCTCTATGCCCAAACTGATTACAAGTGTAGAAATAACCATTTAAATTTACATACTCCATGGCATTTGGTTATCTGATCTAATTTGTATTCATTCTAATAGCACCTTTATTCCTTGTCTGATGATTTATCTTTAAAGTATGATTGTCCTTATTCACATTATTCTTCATTTTATCTTGAGTTGCAATCTCTAGTTCTTCTTTATATCCAAGACCAGTCTTATCACTTGCATGTTTTTGACCACTCAAAATATTGTTTATATCACTTGAGATCTTTTTTAATTTCACAAATGACTTCACCTTACTATATGTCTTCTCTAACTTATATTTTAATTACTCATTTTCAATTAAATACCTTGAACATTCATCTTATTTAGCTTTTAGGCTTGTAGATAGGATTTTTAATTAATAATTGAGATGTTTGACCATATCTTTGTGCTCCTTGGCATCTTTATTCATTCTTGCCCCAAATACACTAAATTTCTCTTCATATTCTTTGATTTGAGACTCCATTTTATTGTTAATATTTTTCTCAATCTTTAGTTCTTCAAGAGCATTTATCAATGTAGTTTCATAGTCCACCGCATCTTCATCCTCATCTAAATCACTCAAAGTAGACTAATTTTGATGTGAGCAACTACCTTCCTTAGCCATGAAGAGGGATTCATCTTCAACAGGACCATCATATTTATGATCATACTCAGAGTCACTAACTTCAATCTCATCTGATGAGATGAAATCTTCTTTGGTGTAGAGACTCTTCTTGTCCTTGAATTACTTCCTCTTGTTGTCAAACCTTCTAAATCCTTTTTTGCTTTTATCAGACCTAAATGATCTCTTACCATCATCATTCTCTTAATCATCATCCTTCTTATACTTATGAGGGAAATTATTATAAAAACATCCTACCTCTCCACAATTGAAGCATATTAGGGGTAATTTACCCTTATACTTCCTTGAACATTTTTTCAATTTCCTTGAAATCAAAGAAATTAGTTCATCCTCATCAATATCAGATGTGTCATCCTATTTGGGTTTCTTACCTTGGAATTTTTTCTTTGGCTTCATTTTTGTCATGAATTTTTCTTCCTTCTTTGGTGTTATATCATCATTCTTCCTCATCCCATAGGTAGCAAGGGTTTTATTCAATTGATCCATCTTCAACTGAGTCAGATCATGACTTTATTCTATAGCAAATAATTTTGGTTCTAACTTAAGGGATAAATACCTTAATACCTTTTAAACTATAGTATCCTCTTTAAGGTTCTCTTCAAGACCTTTGATGATGTTCACAATCTCATCATATCTCTACATAAAAGATACAACCAAATCTTCTTCCTTTATCTTGAGACATTCAAATTGCCTTTTGTGAGTCTACAACTTAGCAAGATTAACATTTAAGTCTCATTTATAAATTATATGCATTTTATCCCATATATTTTTAGTAGATTTATAATGGATTAACTTTGTGTATTTAGTCTTTGAAAGACCACAAGTGATAAAATTCATTGCCTTAGAATTATTTTCAAACAACTTCTTGTCTACAGCACTAGATGGAGGAGTAGTAGGTGTAACATAACCATCCACAATAGATTGTCATACATCAAACCCTATAATATATGTCCTTATCCTTGCACTCCATAAATCATAATTGGATCCATTGAGCATCGATGTTTTCTTAATAGATAAACCTCCTTGATGACTACCCTATTGTACATTGGATCACCTTCAAGTTGTCAAGCCTTTACCAAAGAACCTGATCTAATACCAATTTTTAGAGGTAAAATCATTAAGGGGGGTGAATTAGTGAGCCCAAATATTAAAGTTTCAATTCCAATCCTTTCAAACTATTAAACAATCAGCATATATCAACTTGATCAAGCAACATTAACAAGAGAGTTCATTCATTCAATGCATACATAATATCAAATATTTTCTATTGGAAACCCTCATGGGAATAAAAGCCACTTTCAAGCCTATAACACATGGACTACCTGTCTTATAAGAGATTACAAACAAGATAGTGGTCAAGTCATTTAGACCAAAAACCTTGATCAAGTCCTCACTAAAGGCCTTTAGTGAAACACTTGTTTCACAAGGAGCAACTTGCCCTAAGAAAGATTAATTCCTTTAGACCTTCATTTTAAGTGAACACATCCACCTTAAAACTGATGTATTTAACACTTGATGATCGATATTTTATTTTCTAACCCATTTAAAAACTTCCTCTCTATCTCATATAGGCCTTTCACATAGGCATGTCATAATCTCTCTCCTTATTCACTCAAACTATCCTCATATGCACACTCATATTTCTTCACACATAGTTAACCTTCAAATATATAAGAGCACTATCTTATCAATATAATTATTACCTACATGTCATACACTTAGTCCTTAATCTACTTTCCACATCAACCCATCCATAGGTCACACTTACTCTCCTTCATCCTTTGCACAGTCTTCTTACACAAGCTTTTCCTTGATCTCTCAAATATAGAAATCATCATCTTTGATTTCACTATTTATAGAGCATTCATTAATTATCAACATCTTGTTTAACCATTACGCATACCTTAACATGTTAGGCATATTTCTTGGGTCACATGTATGAACAACTCTCTTTCAAATAAGCCTAAGTCACCTTTTAGGTCCTATGATGACCCATTCACCTCTTTGACACTTTTTTGAGAAAATTAGGAACAAAAGAACACTTTCTAACTCATGAACCCATGACACATGATATTTATGTCCCCTTTAAGTTTCAACATTCATCATAACACCCTTATGCTAACCCCTAATTATCTCAAACACTTCTCTATACACACAATCATTATGAATGAAAACATAGTCAACTTATAACCCTTTGTTCATATTGCATATGATTGGTCAAACATTAATAATGCACACATATGGTCCTCATGGATTCTAAAACACTCAAAAATATCTAAGTCATCATGAGACATTGAAACAACATCAAAACAAGCTCAAAAATATTCTTGGGTCACTTGCAAAACAAACATGAAAATAAAATCAACTTTGAACCTACATAAATTTTATTATGCACACTTTCCAATTATAAAATATATATTTCTAAATGCACATTGGATTCCTCTACACATTTTATTTTTACACCATGAGTAAATATGTCCTAAAACAAAAGTTATAACCAAATACAAAGCATTGATTTTTACTTTATTAAATTTAAATATTCAAATGCAAACAGTCATAGTTAAACCTTGGTCACTTTGATCACATATCATGTCCTTACATCGTAAGATTAAAAATTCACCATTGATCTTATTCAAATTTTAACTCATACTATGCCACTAACCAAATGTTAAACTTTGAACATTTGGCATCATCTTGCTTCTTCCTGATATCTTGGATAAAACATGTTCCATTGATCTTTTGTACATAGCTCAGTCTTTAACTGTGTTATACATTAGACACCTTGAACACATCTTGCTCAATGTGAACCATTGATATCTATCTATATGAACACCCACTCATAATTTTATCTTGGAAGAGGGTCAATCTTTATCTTTGTTTGACATTAAACTCTGAACACTTGTCTTCATCTTGCTACTTCTTGACACCTTGGAGAGAACATGCTCCATTGATCCTTTTGTAAGGAGCTTGATATTTAACTTCATTAACTAATGAACACTTTGAATCATTTGAATTAATATACATCATATATATTCACTATATGATCACTCATGAACCATTGGATTTGCATCTAGTTTTGATCTTTAACTTCATGCAAAATACACTAAGTATGGGGACCATTGTTATCTACCTAGAAGGCCAAGTTTGAACCTCAATAACTTTTGTTATGCTTAGTCACATGATATAAAATTTGGACCATATGATATCCTCACATAGGATAATCTAAACATGTTTCAAACTACTCCTGAAACCTTTACATATGTGAGATATAAATCTATTAATCTTCTTACTTAGATTTTTTTTACCACAGAGCCAATTATGTCAAGAACTGTTTGGAAGGCCAACCTTGCACATGCATATATTTTAATGTACTTCATCACATGATATAAAATTTATCACAAATAAACTAGGAAAAAAATTGAACAAACCCATATGATCATTTTTTTTTGGACCTTCACAAGTGTGAAATATAACAACATCAAAATACCTACTTAAATTTTCTTGCCACACTACAAATTTGGCTAAGTATGGGAAAGCACTGTCATACTACCTAAGATCCCAAATTTTTAGTTGCATATATTATGTTGAATTTTTTCAAATGACCTTGAGTTTATCACATAGAAAATAATCACAAATGTGATCACAACCATATGACTAACTCATCCACATGTGGTAATGGTGACATTAGCAAACTGCCTACTTAGATTTTTTGCCACTAGACCCAAAATGTCTAGATAAAAATAATGATCAACTAGATGGAATCCACTCATGCACACAGATACTCAAATCATTCTTAAATTTTGATAGGACCCCTTTCACATGATCAAATCACCATACTCATCCCTAAACATCTCTAACCATGCCAAAACTGAATATCAACCAAGCCTCCTTCAAGCATAGTAGGACAAACACATTACACACTTTGTTATTGTCACTTATACTATTTAGAAACTTCATCCACTCACTTAGACACCTTCATTACATCACCATGACATCATTGAAAACTCTCTAACACTCAAGTATCCTATTCTCCATATAGGTAGTTGGATCACATTAAATGTCAACTTCACATACCCTAATGTAAGAAGGCACATATACAAACTTTAGGCTCATATATATTTTAGTTTTATGGTAAATAATAAATGTAATGCATAAAATATATTATTTTTAGATAATTCATGATAATGGGTTACCTTAGGCAGTTACCTTTCTAACATCAATGTCATGTCTAGATCTAGTCCTGCCAATCGATAAGTACTATGATTCATAGAGGAGAGAAGTAAAAAATTCATTTGACCTGATCATCACTAGAGGGAAAATATAAGGCAAAATAAAACTTCTTACAAAGGTCTTGATTTTTGTTCCAATGTCAAGACCAGATCTGAGAGATGAATTTTGGATATAAATACTTGGTATAAAAACTTCATCTCAACATGATAAAATAAAGAGGGATAATTTCAGCTCTACTATAAAAGGGGTGAAAATTCAACACCCTAAAATCATAGGGTTTGGATTATAACACCCCTATAATTAGAGGGGTTAGAATCTACCACCCCAACAAGCAAAAATTATCAAAATAGGGTTCAATCTCCCTTAGGCCATAACATTCACATCTAAACTCCATTTTTTCTCTAGTTCGATGTGTTGGAAAGAGAATTTGATGAACATTTTTAATTAATTTTACATCATGAAAAAAATTCCATATGTGTCTAGGCAAGGTCCAATCTCCCTCAGGCCATAACTTTCACATTTGAATTCCAATTTAGATCTCATTCAATGCATCAAAAATATAATTTTATGAATAAAATTTTTCCTTCAGGATACATTGTGAAAATATTTCATTTTGAACTTCTAAAATCAAGGTAGAATCACAGTTTCAAAAATAAGGCAATGTTTGCAGTTTTTAAATTGTGCAAGGTAAAATTCCATATGTGTCCAGGCAAGGTCCAATCTCCCTCAGGACATAACTTTCACATCTAAATTCCAATTTAGATCTCATTCAATGCATCAAATATTATTTTATGAATAAATTTTTTCCTTAAGGATACATTGTGAAAATATTTCATTTTGAACTTCTAAAATCAAGGTAGAATCACAGTTTCAAAAATAAGGCAATGTTTGCAGTTTTTAAATTGTGCAAAACTATCAAGTCACTTTTTCTAGTTGTACAAATTACCCATTTTTATTTTTCAAGTCATGAAAAAACACATGCACTTTTGAAAGTCATGAAAATTGGTCATTATACTTTTTCAAGCTATGAAAATTTCTCAACACATTTTTACAAGTTTTAAGTTGTGCATTTTCACTAATGTGCTTTTTCAAGCTCTTAAAAATGTATAAAAGGTGGTTACATAATGTAACCACCCATATCAATCTATGAATAAATGTTTGTGGCTCATTTTTAAAGGTATCTTTAGCTGGGCTTAGATTTAATTTTTATTGGTTGGTTTTTTTGAAGTACGAGAACTTTTGGCAATATGGAAGGAATGAGTTTGTATGTACATCCTTAAAATGGATCAAGACATAAATGATTTACAATAATTTATTCCACAAGTTTTTATAGATGAATCATATGCATGAGTATGTCAATCCATTTTGATTTTTATTATTTCATTTTTCTAAAATTTTATTGATATATAGTCAATGAATGCATAATTTTTAGTGTATAAAGTTTTATTGAATATAAATTAGGAATTCTTGTTATTTTGAAGGCTTGGTGGGATTAAGAATATGATTTTATGCTTATTTTTATTGGGAAATAAAGGGTTTTTTAATATCCTTCTTTGTAAAGCTATCCAATATCCTTGGTGTATGTACCCTGATATTATATCCACAATATGTCTTTCCCATCCCAGTTCTATGATAAAGGTTTCATGTGTTATAATATTAAATATTGGGCTATTCTAGTGAGTCTATGTGTTTAACTACCTAGGGTTATCTTTCATATTTTCTGGGCTTATCACTAAAAATAAGCATGAAACACCTAAAATTATCTTTAAGTCATGTTAATGTCATTCAAATTTAGTATAACTTGAATTCCATCTTTATTTTTCCAATTTTGAAAATAAACAGCCTCTGAATTTAATTATTAAAAATGTTATAGTGAGATAAAAATTGGTTTAGAGCTCAACATTAGGATTAGTCTTCCTCTTAATATTTGTCAAGCCCCAAAAAATGAACATAGTATCACTAAAAAAATCAAAATATTATAATAAGCAACACATGTAGCCAATATGTGCAATATGTGTGTATGTTATCAAATAAACTAAATTAATCATAAATTTATAGATGGATAAATCCAAACTTAGGTGAAATTGGCATGCATGACCAACTTCCAATGACTAGAAATGAGAAGGCAAAAAAGGAAGGTGAGTCACCCCTAAGATATTGGTGACATGAAATATTCACTCATACATATAATAATTCATATTAAAACATATAAAATAATGCTAAATAGATAAAAATTGGAAAATTTTACATGTCTACATTTTCTTCCACTTTGAGGTATCTACTTAACCATAAATTAGTTGGTTGTGTACACACTTCAACATTGTATATATTTTAATTAGATACATATATTGTTATAAATATGAGTCTCTAATTATTGGGTAGCTAAGTCTTGGAACTGATAAAACCACACTTACCTTTCCTAAAAAAACACGAGTGCGTGGAAAATCAAATTAAATGTTAAATTTAAATTTAGTTTCTAGTGAGATCACTAAAAAATTTAAACCAAATTCTTAAAAATATTTCAATGGGGATTTTGTCATGGGTCAAAACTTTAAATTATTTTGGTCATATTTGGAACAAATGCATTTTTTAAATTTTCATATAAAATTTCAAATTGAAATTTTGATATCCCTAATTCTAATTCAAAGTTTTGATGTTCATTTTCAACATGGTATGTTGCTTTGGATTCACATTAAAAATTGCATTCAAATTTAGACATCTAATTTTTTTTTTTAAATGTACATGAATCTTCACTTTTGCACATACTAAATAAATCAACGTCTACAATTATAAGTTTTTACTAGTGGAAAATAATATAAAAAGTGTGAAT
The DNA here is from genome assembly GCA_037957365.1 of Torreya grandis. NCBI lineage: Eukaryota > Viridiplantae > Streptophyta > Pinopsida > Cupressales > Taxaceae > Torreya > Torreya grandis. Next base: position 4,553,851 of record JARHVA010000227.1, on the reverse strand, counting down.
TTGATAAAATAGGAAGTGGATTTTATCGGAGAATTTACCAAGATCAAATATGGAATAGTGAATGCAATAAAGCCTAAACAAAGTAATAAGGGAAAATGAGAAAGTTGTTGTTAGATAGAAATCAATAGTTAAAATAATGCAAATTCCTCCATAAATAAATGAATAACATATATTTATAAATAGGTGAGTAGATGTGTAACTCCCCCTAGAATAGTTGTCAAAGTCTTAGAATAAGAAAGTAACTCTATACCCTAAATAGCTAAATAGAGATACCAAATTAAATCCCTATGATATGCACACCTAATAAATCTAACTCAAGTGTAATAAAAACTTGAATAAATAGATAAACATAAAATAACATCCTACACTAACACAAACAAGGCCTGATGAGGCACCCATGTACAAATAAATTATCATAAATTGGAGAAAATTATAAAACCAGTAAGAAAAAAAATCCCTCCCCCCCTCCCCCAAAAGAGATAAAAGAACAAGAGAAATAGTGCATGCTCTAAGAACATCGAGCACAACTCATGTAGGGGCATCACCTAATAAAAATTAGATAGTTAAAATTTCAGATTGCTAATATAGTATTTTGAGTATTTAGGGGTCTTAATATTCTTAGATATTAATAATTAATCATTTATAGGTCTGTAGATGCATTTATAGATCTCAAAATTCAAATTCTTGACTTTCATGCCAAAAATGCCAATTTGAATTTTTGAATTTCTATCTAGGTTTATAAGGTATTTTCCATGTTATTTTTAGGGTATAATTATGGAACTTGGTATGTCTATGATTATTTTTTATATTAGGATGGTATTTAATTAGTATACACTTTATTGGTCATTTTTTCCATGTTCCAACCTTGCATAACACCTAAGAAGGCCGATCTCCAAAAAATGGTATATGTTAGAAGTGATCAAGATTCATTTAATGAATTCTTAAGAGTTAAAAATTGTAAATTATCTATAAGAGAGTCTCATGATGTATGTACATAGGTACCTAACATCCATAGAGATAGGTAAATATGAAGAATGTGGAGAACCCTTCTTATATGAATGATTTTATGTATGATTATTTAGTGTAAGAACATGAATGAATAAAATAATGCTTCAAGAGAGTTTAGTGAATTAATCTAATACTTTGGGTATGTGGTCATTGATATATTTTTCATTTCCTTTATATAGTTTTATTTATTTTTATTGATTTATAGGTGAAGGGTTATAAACATAAGATTTGAGAATTCTATATTTTGACATAATCAAGAACAAAGAAGAATAGAGGTGTCTCTCTAGTCTAATTCAAGTGCTTTAGAGATTTTAAGTGTAGTGGATAAATTCTAATTGGTGAGGGAAACTTTTTTAGATGCTCATAATTATATTGAGATGGAAATATCTCATTCAAACCTCTATTTTTTTATGTACATAGTCTTGTACACTATCATTTTATGCACAATCTAGCAAGTAAATTAAATTTATGAATTTATTTCCTATATATTTGGGTTTTATTTATATCCATATGGTTGAACCATGATTTCATAGACCTTATCCTAGTGTTTTTAGTTCATGAAACATAATATTGAGTTTTAAAAGCTTCTTTACAGCCTCTTAGGTCTATGTAGAATCCTTTCTAGGGTTTACGAAAAATTTGTGGTTTTGTAACCTATAAACCTTTTCAACACTCCAAATTTTACCTAAAAATTATGCTCATTGTTATTAAATTTATTCAAGAGTTTTATTGAATATTTGGCACATGTGAATAATTTTAGAGCTAAAACTCAGTCTGACTAGTTGTAGAGACCTAATTGAGGCCTAATTACTAGAAGGTCTTATTGAGTTCATAAACTTTTCATACGAGCTAGACCCTAAAACCTTGTATGGAGTTGTAAGTGCTTAATGGGTATTTTAAAATAGTCTCAATTTGCCTTGAACCATGTGTGTTTTTCTATCCAACTAGATTTGTGCTTTAGAAGGGTTACAAGGAAATAAGCCTAATAAAAGAAACTTGTAATAAGATTGCAAACTCTCTATCTCCCTTTGCATCAAATTGGTATTAGAGTAGGTTGTATATCTAAATAAGGCCTTAAGGAAGGTGAAAATATTTGAGGTTAAGAGTGAATTGATTGTTTGTTGGTCAGTTTGATTGAGAATCCAAAATCCCACCTAGAAGCAATCCAAGAGGAGGTGGAAAAGCAGGTATATGTATGGGAGATGTTGTCTTATAGGAGATAATAAACCTAAGGATAAGTTTTGATGCAAGGATTATAGCATTAAAGGCCAATCAAAGAAGAGGAGTTATAATAGAGGAAATCAGTGACAGAGAAGAATAACCACAAGCACTAGAGGAGGAAGAAGAATATGAATAGCATGAATAAGAAGGAATTGATATACTACTAAAGGTAGTGATAGGATAAGGTCAAATCCAAAGATAAAGCTTCCTAATTATGCAAGTAGCCTAGATGGTGAGGAATTAATTAATTGGATTACATAACTAGATAAATATTTTGACTATAAAAATGTACCAGATAAGAATAAGGTCAAATTTGCTTGCACAAAACTAAAAGGAGATGCATCTATTTGGTGGGATTACATAAAGATGAAAGGGGGAAGAAAGGGAAATTTAGGATCAAATTTTAGGATAGAATTGTAGAAAATTTGAAGGCTAGATTAGTACCTAGTGACTATCATACACACCTCTTCAAGAAATTACATAATTTGAAGAAAAATAAGATGGGTGTTAAATATTACACTAAGGAGTTCTATAAGTTGACAATCAAATAAAGCCATGTAGAAGATGATGTGGAAAATATTTCAAGGTATCTTAATGGGTTAAGGTATAATCTTTGAGATGAACTCAACCTAGTAAGTCCAAGGATACTTGAGGAATGTTATCAATATGCTTTGAATTCAAAATATAAGATATAGAAGGAAAACATAGTACTCAATGGATATAATTAAGCCTTTTAGAGGTAAAGGAGAGAATGTAGATAAAAGTTAGTTGTAGGTACATGAGGAAGGAGAGAGTATCTCACAAAGATGAAAACCAATCATAAGAGGTGGATTCAAAGCAAGGAGGCAATACTTCAAAGGAGGATACACACAAAGAGGAAGAGGCTTCAATGGATTCACTAGCAAATATTCCAAGTGCAATAGATTTTTAGGCCATATATTTTAGGAGTGTCTATAGAACTCTTAAGCTATCAGCTCTAAGATTAAAAGTAAAAATAAAGTAGTCCAAGCAGAAGAATAAATTATGAGTTCTCCATATTATATATAAGAGCTAGAAGTTGGTGAGTCCTTGATGATGAGAAGGGTGATGATAAGACCCCCCAAAGATTAAAAAACCTACCCAAAGAAAAACCTTATTCAAGAAAACATTCAAATCTCAAGGTAAGTTCTATAAAATGGTGATTGATTTAGGTAGTACAAATAATCTAGTGATAGTTGAGATGGTATAAAATCTTTGTTTGAAGAGGTTGCCACATCCAACCCCCTATAAGGTCTCATGGCTTTAGAAGGGGTATCAATTTCTTGTAAATGAATAATGTTGGGTAAATTTTTAGATTAAAGGATATAAAGACAATGTTTTATGTGACTTAATACCAATGGATGTGTGTCATATGCTCTTATGTAGGCCTTGGAAGTATGATATGAAAGGCATTTCTGATGGGAATATAAACACTTATACCTTTGAGAAAGAGGGACAAAAGAATACACTTATACCACTAAAAGAAGAGGATGCATTAATAAAATAAATTTCTAAGGAGTTATAGACAAGTGATAAAGAATTCTTACAACAAATCAAAATGGATGAGGTAAGTAATGTACCATTTCATCAACAAAAGATAGTTGCTAAAGATCATAAATAACATGATTTATCTTTTAAAATTTAGATTTTACCAGATGAACATCTGGATAAGTTATTTATTGGATTGTCTAATAAATTATATTTAATAGAAAACATGGAATATCTTGAAATTTTCATTAAAAAGGTAAGTTTGTTAAATAAGATTACCATGGAAGGAATAATAATAACAAAGTACCAAGCAAATAATTGGTGGATGAAAAAGAGAAAGTTGTCTAGAAAGACAACCATCAAAATTTTAGAGTTGGTGGTGAGAAAAGTGAGAAAATAAGATGTAAGGAATAGTCCATAAAAGGAAATACCCTCATCAAAGAACCAATGAACATGGAAGAAGAGAAAAAAATGATCCCAGTACAAGGAAAGTATATGAGGGAAAATAAATCCTCATAAGTGATGAAAAATGATTTCAATGCCCTAATGAATAGGTTGATTTTTTTGATATATGTACAGGAATGATAAAAGAAGATAAAAGGGAGCTAAGAATGGAAAACATAGAAATAAGTATAACAAACAACAATCTAGTATTAAAGTTAGCTCAAACATAAGAGAGATATCAAAAAAATGAGATAGGGATATTTGATTTGGTAAGATTTTATAAAGTTTTAGTTTCTAAAATTTAGTTCTCAAATCTCAAATCTTCACATAAATGTACCAAAGAAAAATTAATTGACTATACACTTGAAGACAAAGTAACCCCACATCATCTAAAAAAGTTCTAGGCTCTAGGTAAGTATACATCAAGAATTTTAAGTCATCAATAAAGAAGGACTGTTGAAGAAAGGGAGAATATCTAAAGGAAATATCTCCAATATAATGACCATCATAAGAACAATAATGATTCATGAGTAGGATATCATGAAAATTTTCAAGGCTAGTAGTTTGATGCAAGGGCATCACCTATTAGGAACTAGATAGTTATAAATTAGCTTGTTCATATAGTATTTTGAGTCTTTATGGGTATTACTGGTCTTATATATCAATAAGGAATCATTTATATTTTTTTAGATGCATTTAGAGATCTCAAAATTCAAATTCTTAGCTTTCTCACCAAAAACTACCAGTTTGAATTTTTGAATTTCTATCTAGGTTTCTAAGGTATTTTCCATGTATTCACTAGGTTATAATGATGGAACTTGATATGTATAGGATTATTTTATATATTAGTATGTTATTCAATTATTATACACTTTATTTGTCCTATTTTCCATGTTTCAACCTTGCATAACACCTATGAAGGTTGATCTCCAAGAATTAGTATATGTTAGAAGTGATCAATATTCAGTTAGAGACTTATTAGGAGTTAAAAAAGGGAAATTGGATCAAAGAGAGTATAATGATGTATGTACAGAGGTATATAAATTCAATATAGAGAATGAAAGATAAATAATTTGGATAACCATGTCTGCATGAATAATTTTATGTGTGACTGTTTAGTGCAAGAACATGAATGAATAGAATAATGCTTCAAAAGAGTTTTGTGAATTCCTATGAGACTCTAGGTATGTTATCATTGATACATTTTTTGTTTCATTTGTATATTTTTATTTATTTTCATTTATCTAAAGGTGAAGGGTTATAAACACAAGATTTGAGAATTTTGTATTTTAACATAGTCAAGAACAAAGAAGAGTAGAGGTGCCTCTTTAATCTGATTCAAGTGATTTGGAGGTTGTAAGTGTAGTGGATAGTCTATAATTTTTGAGGTAAACTTGTTTGTATACTAAAAAATCCATTTAGAATGAAATATCTCATTCAAACCTCCATTTTTTATACACATAATCTTGTACACTATCATTCTATGCACAATTAGGCAAGTAAATTGAATTTCTAAGTCTCTTTTGTGTATATTTAGGTTTTATTTATATCCATATAGTTGAAACATGATTTTTAATATATTATCCTAGTGGTTTTAGTTCTTGAAACACAATATTGAGTTTGAAAATCTTGATTTATAGCCTCTCAGGTCTGTGTAGAACCCTATCTAGGGTTTATGAATATTTTGTGGTTTTACAACCTAGAAACCTTTTAAACCCTCCAACTTTAACCTAAAACATGTGGTCATTATTATTAAATTTATTCAATATTTTTATTGAATAATTAGCATATGTGAATCATTTTAGATCTAAAACTCAGTTTGATTGGTTGTAGAGACCTGATTGAGGCCTAATTGCTAGAAGGTCTTATTTAGTTGATAAACTTTTCCTAAGAGTTTGAACCTAAAACTTTGTAAGGAGTTGTAAGGGATTAATGGGTATATAAAACTAGTCTCATTTTGTCTTTAACCCTTGTATATTTTTTTATTTTCAAGTTCTATAAGGAAAAAGGGCTAATTGAAGAAATTTGTAATAAGATTGCAAACTCTCTCTCCCTCTACATCAATTGTTGAAAAATTCATCCACAAGTGAGAGAAATAGAGAACATGGAGAGAAGAGATAAGAAGTCTCCATATAAGATGTTGAAGATGCCTATAGTATAACTCAAAAAATGATGAATGTTATTGATGTGATCGTGTACTTGAAGATTAAAAAAGATCCACCCACGTCAAACAATGTTTCTTCCTTTTTCCAAAGAAATAAAATGAGGTGTGTATTATAAGTATGCCCATTATACAAAGGAGGATGAAGGAAATAGTAAAAATATATTTGAAAGAGGTCCAAAAAAAAGGTATGGCATAAGTTTGGTAAGATCATGCATAATAAATAGATGTAATTCCATCGAGATGAACATATTAGAATAAGAACATGGAACATTCACTAAAAGAATGTCCATGTGAAGAGGAGATATTGGTGAAACTAAAGAATATAGTGTAGATGAAGAACAAATATATGCAATATGAATATCCATAGGAATATATGAGTTGTCAAATCTCTTAATGGGTGTACTCACACTAGAAATAATAGACTCCTCATAATTACAAGACTATGAAGGCTCTTGAAGAGTAACATCCTAAATAGGGATGGAAGTAAAATGTGCAATAGGACAGCTTAGGTAAGGAAAAATCTCATCTTTTAGTGGTGGATCAATAGAAGAAAGATCAAAATCCACCATGAATGTGTCATCAAAATAAATAAGAGTAGAATTAGGGATTACAATAGTCTTTGAAGTGATTATAGGAAGAGGAGAAGGAGAGAGTGATATAAATCTCAGTAGGATCTCCAAAAAGAAATTGAAGAATGATCCAAATAGTGCCAATATACTATGTATGTTCCACATGGAAATGAAGATCCATGAAGACATGTAACAATAAGTTACCAAGAACCTTGTCATAATAATTATCCCACTTATTGAACTGAATACGATTAGTGGGAGCAATAATCTATCCATATAAGAATGGAATATAATTCATGATTATGAGAAAGTGTTCCATGTAAGCATGATAAGAAACATAATTTATCTTTCTAATAATAGCCATTGGAATATAATAAACTCTCCTCAATAGTTGGTATCTCTCAATTAGATTTCACATGACTGAGAAAAGACACCAAAGAAGTGCAATGATAAAAACACTATACAAGTTGTCAGGGAAACCCCCAGAAAAATAAACATGCTCTGATCCCTACTGAGTCAGGATCTTGCTCTACCAATTAAAACACATGTGATTACTTCTTGTATTAGCAACTAAACATGAAATTATACCAAAATCAATAAGTAACTAGAAATATGAAACAACACAGGAATATGAGAGACAATACACAATTGTATTAATAATCACTCAGAAGAATATACAATAAGGAAGATGCCACTTCTTCCTCCACCTTAAAGGTTCGCCACACCTCAAGACCTTCTTCCCTCTCTCTCTCGGTCCCAACAATCAACTCCAATATAGAATTGATGTTCACCTCTCCAACCAGTTAGTAACACGCTGCCAGTTCACCAAGTACACATCCATACTCCAAGTAGATCTCCTGCTCTCTGCTGCTACCTGTAAATCACTAGACCTTACTCACCATGTAGATATCTCTACACCCCTGAAGAACCCTTGTCCTTGCCTCACCAAGTCCTTATGATTCTTCAACCAGTACCCTGGTGGATCAGCTCCTTGACCTTGTAGACCTTACAACTCTCCCTGATCATACACACACAGCACCCCTTTGGAACTAGGAGGAGCTACACTAGCTCTCTCTAAAAGCTCTATGGCTTTCTAGCACACTTTTACAATACAATCATGAGTCCATATATAGATCTCATCCAAACAATAATTAGACAATAATACAATAAATAAAATCCATAGCTCTCAGTCTAAGAATAGCTCTAAACATGCAAACACTTGGTTCGTCAACCAACTGCCCGTAACATACTCACAGCTCGAACCACAGGTGACCGATGTCGGTCCCTGACTGCCTGGGGGTGACGACGCCGGCCGATCCATGACCGACATCAGTTTCCTTCTGTCTGCTTCCTACCATCGTCAGTTGTCCTGACCGACGCCAGTGTCTGTGACACTCCGCAACACTTCCTGCAACCTCCATAACTTCTCCTGTTTGCATCTTGGTGAAGCTTTTAGCTCCATAACCTAACAATCTCCCACTTGGAGATAAATAGCTACACCTGTACCTGTACCTATAGCCCATCTAATCTATTTCTTGGTTTGTATCCCTGTTCAAGATCAATCCTGAAGACCAACCACCACACAACTGTGATGCTATACCTGTCATTCAAGTAACCTGCCGCATCTGAACCTACACATCCATGTAGTGAAGAACTTGACCCTGCATAACAAGAATCCCTGCTGCTAGTCCCACTGAACTTCCCTCCAGTACTCCTTCCCCGAATTGGCTCCATACTTTTCGATAACCCCCACTGAATGGGAAAACTCAGATCTACAATAGACCTCATGTGATTTCAAACCCTGTTTCAAACTAAGCTTGAACTGTCCAGCCATTGGTGTGCTTTTTGATTCTGCATCATGAACTCTGCCAACACCGTCTTCACATCAGCTCCCACTGAAGATAAAATCTCCATGTCTCTTATGCCAAAGAATTTCGCTGCTCCAAATTCTTCATGACACACCTCTGAACTAACCTTACCTTTTAGCTCAGCAAATCCCTGTATGTACAAAACCTGCTAGCAAACCATCCACATACAGTAACTGGATAATGTCGTGACTCATCATCCACCTGGTAAGAACAAAAAAACACAATAGTTACACTGACATTGACTGAAGCCATGCTTAGTCATCCACCTATCAAAACCTGTACCACTATCCTGCAGCTTCTTCAAGACCTCATACCTTGGCCTTCTGTCTCTTGTGTCCATCCACTCTCTTCTTTAAAACAGGAATCCATCTCTCTCAGCGCTTTCTTCCAGCTGACAACTCTACCAACAAATACCTGTTTGGTTCTTCTTCCAAGGACTCACACTCCTCATCCATGCCAAGCTCCCACTGTATCTGGACTCTACCTGCATTGCCTCTTCACATCTTCCTGGTTCATGACCATCAGTAAGCAATATAAAGAAGGTGAACAACGAATATGAGGTTCACTTACCCTTTTTGACCTCCACATGAGCGTTTGAGACTTGTGTCCACCCAATATCCATTCCAGTGACCGATCACGGCCATCTCCCAGTCTGCTCCCGATCGATGTCAGTTCCCTGCACTGACCCTGACTGCCGACGTCATCTCCCTGGCCGACGTCGGTATCCTTTTTGCCGACATCGGTTCCCTCATGACCGACATCGCTCTTCCTGTTGCCGACGTTGGTTACTTTGTGATTGACATTGGTACCTGTGTTTGCCTGTGAGTGATAACTTTTTACCCTCGAGCTCTCCATGGATCAAAATCCTAATCAAATCAACCTTGCTCTACTCAGAATAATTTAGTTCCATCACCTGATCTTTGTCCGTCATCTCCTCCATGAACACCAAGGCTTCCAGTTCTTTAGCTTGTCAAAAACATCTATCTTCCACTTCAAAACCTGCATTCTCCTTCTACATATGTAACCAAGCCTACAAAGCCACATCTCTATAACAGAAGGTGAATCAGTAATATAAGTAGATAGATAAAGGATACCTACTTTCTTACCACCATCTAATTCAAGTGTATCCGCTGTGAGAGTTACAGTGCATCTCTCATCACCCATATTTCTTGAAGAAATTAGACTCATCTCCAAGACTGGTACCTGCATGACTTCCTTCAACCACTGTGTGTCGTCCATCTGCAATTTCAGCTTCACTTCCCCTTTGTCAGTAATCTGACAAGGCTCTCCAGCTCCTAAATAAATCTCTCCAAAGTCATACCCATGAAAAGATGCTCTATTTCGAACTGCATGGAAAGAGGCAAAAGAATCTGTGAACCAAGATTCCACTTTATCCAGAACATCTTGTGCAACATCACCTGCAACATCTGCTCCTCCCTGTTGATCTGCAACCAACCAACAATCTTTATTTATCTGCTCTTTCTTTCCATCAATCAGACCATTCGTGCTATTCAGTTTCTCCATTCGTAGCTTAATTCCTTTTGCCATTGCTATACTCCCACTCAATCAGAAACCCTTGTGAGCAACCTGTAATCAACAAACACTACCAGATCTGAAACCACCTGTTAGTAACCCAACCAAAAGCTCTGATACCATGTGTCAGGGAAACCCCCAGAACAATAAACATGCTCTGATCCCTACTGAGTCAGGATCTTGCCAAGTACACATCCGTACTCCAAGTAGATCTCCTGCTCTCTGTTGTTACCACACACAGCACCCCTTTGGAACTAGGAGGAGCTACACTAGCTCTCTCTAAAAGCTCTTTGGCTTTCTAGCACACTTTTACAATACAATCATGAGTCCATATATAGATCTCATCCAAACAATAATTAGACAATAATACAATAAATAAAATCTACATCTCTCAGTCTAAGAATAGCTCTAAACATGCAAACACTTGGTTCGTCAACCAACTGCCCGTAACATACTCGCAGCTCAAACCACAGGTGACCGACGTCGGTCCCTGACTACCTGGGGGTGCTGACGCCGGCCGATCCATGACCGACGTCGGTTTCCTTCTGTCTACTTCCTACCATCGTCGGTTGTCCTGACTGACGCTGGTGTCTGTGACACTCCGCAACACTTCCTGCAAACTCCATAACTTCTCCTGTTTGCATCCTGGTGAAGCTTTTAGCTCCACAACCTAACACAAGTGACAATACACACTCCTCAAATGGATGTTAGGATATGTTGATAATTTATCCAATAATGTGAGAAAATTATATATAAATGACACCAAAGGGGCATACAAGTTGTGTAAACTAAGTGTGCACATAAGAGAGAAAGTAAGGCCCACAACAACCCCTCTAAGAAAATTAAAAATGACCCGCATATGTTAACAAATAACACAACATGCTCAAATGTATGGATGTCAAATTTAGCTAACAATGCATCCAAATAGGTAAGAAAAAAATTTCAATAGTTTAAATGCATGTCTTAGTGAATGGATGTTAGACATAGTTGAAAAGACATCCAAATGTGAGAAATAAATGTAGTTGACACCATAATGAAAATAACAAACTGGGAAATAAGGAGATATAAGACTCTACTGATAATGCATATATGTAAAAATATTAATAAGACATACAAAGTGATCTTGTGAGGGGATCTAACCATATATTATATTAAACCTCACACTCTAGTGTAAGAAAGTAAACTAAAAGTATAGAACAAGGGATCATGATGTAGTTGTCTAGGGGTGGTAGCCCCTAGTAGGGTTAAGGGGTAGAGCCACTTGTAGGGTCTGGGATCAGAACCCCTACATAATTTAGAGCTTGTGTGGCCCTTGGAATTACCCAGAATTCACCAGTTTTAGACAAAAAATACCCCCTAGAATGGACATCGATTACCATAAAAAATGCATGCATGAGGAGTACAAGTGAGAAATAGTGTGTAAGTAAATAGAGAAGGAGAAGAACATTTGTTTTATTTGTGAAGGGGTTTGGCCACCTACCATACCAGACCTCACCCTCCATCTTAATTAGGTGTATGAGGATATCAATTAAAAATATGACAAAATTTCCTTATGTTTCCCACAGATCTCTCAATTACAATATTTTTTGTATAAAAAATATGCCCCTACCAAGTTAGAATATTTTATATAAAAACAAGTGAAAAAAACTCTTGTATAGATCACCTCACCTCCACTTCACCAAAAATTCAATCATGAAAACTAATTAAATGACTTTCAACAATCATCCCACCAAAAGCTCTCCTCAAAGGTTAATGTTTTTAAATTTATGTCTCTTCCCAAAGGCTTTATTATAAGCTCATCATATGAATTTAAAAAATTCAAAAAAAAACTTTGACAAAACTCTTTTTAAAACTTTGATAAATTTATTGTTAAAACTTTGACAAGACCAAAAAAATACTTGAATAAGAGGACTAATCAAAATATTGAAGGTGGTTTTAGGATTTTTGACCAAAAAATAATGGTTTGGAATACCATGAATGGTGAAGGACTACATGTAAGTTAGAGGTGAATGATGACTAGATTTAGACCAGGTGAGTTGGAACCAAGAAGTACACAAGCTTGTGTGGTCATCAAAATAACCAATAAATATGTAAATTTTGAAAGCAAGGGGGAAGGCTAAGCACAGTCTAAACACAATTTGAGTGTAGTTGTGTGAAATGGATCTATGATCAACATTCCTACTCCAATGCATGAATATGGTGATGGGTGGAGATAGAGGATAAAATTATAGACTTAGGCTCCAAACCTACATTAAAATAGAAACCATGGTCCTTGGCTAGTCAAATGTTGTTGACTATATTCAAAGCATGAGATTATGGTTTGAAATTTAAAATGACTATGTAGAAGGTAGTAGATACTATAAAAAAAGGCTCAATCTATGTGGATCCCAAAAAAATGGATTTCTCAAATCCATTATAAATGCATCAATGCCATAGCCATATACTAGAATGAAGTTAGACACTTCATCCACCACATTGCAGGTAGCCAAAATGCACCAAGGGATAGAAATACATGAAAAAATTGTGTTAGGTAGACATAATTAAACATAGGAAATATAATTTTAAAATAAGTATTGCAAATAAAACTCATGATCTCATAATAAACTCAAAAAACATTAAAAATAGACATTCAATTTACCAAACCCAATGCTCTAATTCCATATCAGAGAATCTGCCAAGGTCAAAGGTGGAATAGAGAATGTACTGAAGCATGAACAAATTAATAAGGGAAAATGATCAAGATATTGTTAGAGAGAAATCAAGAGTGAAATCAATGAAAATTACTTCATGAATAGCTAAATAGCATATATGCACAAATAGGTGAGTAAATGTGTAAGTTCCCCTAGAATAGTGGTCAAAGTCCTAGAATAGGAAATTAACTCCATACCTAGAAAAACTAGTAAAATGAGTTACTTCCAATAGATAAATAGGGCTACCAAAGTAACTCCCTATGACATGCACACCTATGAAAGCTAATTCAAGTGTAAAAGAAACATGAATAAACAAATAAATCAAAAACAAAGTCCTACACTAACATATTTGATAAAATATAGGGAATTGATTTGGAAGAGGAAGAAAATCTTATTTACAATAAGATGATCTCACATGGAATTTTGTCATCATGGCATCACATTTCAAATTCAATTATCTTTTGTTATATTCTATATATATGTTTTGTATTTGGATTTTCTTGAATGAAGCTTTATGTTGTATAGGTTTTTTGTTTATTTTTTATTAAGGTTTTATGTGTTGTATAATATTTTTAAGGGAATGTTAGGGGATGTTTTGATGGGATTTGATCATTTTTAAGGCACATATTTAAGTAATAATAATTTTGATTGAGATTGTAATAGGTTAGGTCATATTTTGAATGAAATTTAATTTGGGTATTTCATCTTTTCATTTTAACATGTAGTCATTTTTACATTAATTTATCAAAATATTCAATGTTTTATACACAAAGGTAATGAATTAATTTTAAATGTGTATAGATTAAATTAAGACACAAGGACCACAACTATTTGAGGATGTAAAATTTTGGAGCATGCACAAAGAAGGTAAACTTTTTAAGAAAATTTCTTAGCAAAATGTGGTCTCATGCACTATAATGATTAAAAGATGTGAAAGAGGTCTTTTACAAATACTTTCTCAAATTATTCAAACTCATTAATCCTAATGTAGTATACCCTAACTATTTGTATAATGAAAACATTAGATTTTTACAATTATGAGCTATGAAACTCTTCAAAGTGATGATTCTTTTTGGAATGTATTCTAATCAATTGTATAATAAACAAATAGATTTTATAAGGATTCTCTCAAATATGTTTCAAATGAATGATTCCCTATGGAACATAGCCTAACTAGTTATGCAATGAAAAAAAATATTTTACAAGTATTATCAAACTTTTAAAACTAATTAAACCCTGTAGAATAGACCCTAACCAATTATATAATGATAAAATGTTTTTTTTTAATTATATAAAACTCTTACAACTAATGAAGCCTTATGTAACACCCTATAATATATATTTGGAATGTGTTTTATTTTCTTTCACTTTTTTTATGAATGACATAGGTTTTTAATGTATATAAATATTGATGCCATAGTTTGTCGAACAAAATTATATTAGAGAATTTGTACCTTTATAATATTTCAATTTTGTTGTAAAAAAAGGGTATGTACATAGTGTATAAATATAAAGTAAGGAACAACCATGATGTAACACACATAAAATAAAATTATGTTTTCCCATGTTTCCTCTAAATAAACATGAGATATATGGCAAAAACATAGATGACATGTCAATAATTTCATAACAAGATACTTTGAAAAGTTCACAAACTAATCATTCATCCCTTATTCCAATAAAAACACTTGATTATATGTACATTATCACAATTATTTTTCTTCATATAAAACTCATCATGGATCTCAAATGACCAAAAATATTAGAAGGAACATTTAAAATTTGAAAATAATCAAAATTTTAAGAATCAAATATCGAGTATAAAAGAAAAATATTAAAGTAAAGGACCCTTGAAAGATAGACAAATATTACCAAGACTCAAATTTAAAGGAAAGAAAATCTACTAGAATAAAATTCAAATGAAATAAGATAAAATAATAAGAAAGCATTAACCATGAAATTATTAAAATTGTATTAGCCAAAAATGAATTTGAAAAAAAAATCAACCAAGAAGGAAAAAGATGAAATCCAGATGACCCAAAATAAAATAATTTATATCAATTTATTTGTTCATTTAATTTCACTAGGTAAGTTTCATTTGCATTAATTATTATAAAATGTATAGCAATAATAGTTGATAACCCAAGCATGTCATCATAAAATGATGTTGAAATCTCTCTATATTCAAATAATAAATTAAAATCCATTTTTTACTTGTCAAGAGTTAGAGAAGTACCAAGTTCCTATATCTTAGGATTTTCAAGAGTATCGACATTGGAATTAATTGTATCTTAATTGAGAAAAGTATATATATTTTGCATAAGGTAAACTAGTTATAAATCATCATTAATATCATGTGAAGGTTTTTACCCACCAAAATAATCGTATTGAATTAAATGAAAATGAAATATATACTTATGATAACATAAATATAATTCCACATAGTTGTCATAAATTTAGCTAAGGATTCATCATTATATAAATTATCAACATATGTGTAGACCCTCATATGCCATTTTAGGCATTTGATAATGTGTATTTGTAACCAACCTTAATCCAATTAACTTATTCTCATAGACATGAATCTTATTCATCATTCCTATAGTCGTTTATATATACATAATATTGACCCTTTAAATTACCATACTACTTCACAGGAATTTTCAAGTCTTTTTTCTCAAACTACTTTATATCATTCTCATATTGTCTTCTGGCCTCGAGTCAACTCTTATTGATTTTATAAGATGAGTATATAGTATTTAGATAGGTTTATCACCACTTACTTATCCAATCAATTCAAACTTATCCTCACACCCTTTAACAACAAGTTTCAAAAATTAAATTTTCATAAGGGTCAACCCACATGTTTTGTAATTTGGTTAAATAAAATTACCCAATAGAGTTCCTTAAACATATCAAGTCTAAACATTTATAGATCTTCTTATCTTGGCTACACAATGAGATAAACTTACAAAAAGATTCAAAATCTGAATTCCCTCAAAGGATAAATCCATGGGCTAAGTCTTGATCACTATTTTGAAGGACAAATCATAGGTTGTCAAGTGTTAAAAGCCATATTCATGATTACACAATTATTAGTATTACACATGATTACACACACTCAGCTAACTACGACAAATACACATGGTTAAATTCCTTGATTTGAATATTGGATGTGTAAGCAACACTTATTCACATTTTGGTGGTTAAATTTATAACAACCCATCCCTTAATCTTATTATCTGAGTTCACAGTTATCTTACAATGCATAACTAGGATTTGAAGCAAAGAGAAGGCAAACAAAGACATTTGTGCAGATTCATATACATTCAAACCTATAAAAATACATCTTATATCTAGGCATAGTTAGTGGTATTTTCATATACAAATAAATATATATAGGACAAATTTACGCTCATAAGACTATCATAGTTGTGGACCTATCTAGTTAGTGCAGACTTGTCTAGTTAGATGCAAATTCTATATTTCTATACTAGAGCATTCACAAGCTTAATATAGTGTGTTAAAAATTGTTTTACCTTTCTTACATACCTAAATTCATTCAAAATAACATAATTACATTCCTCTTTAGTGATTTACAAAAATAATAATTTACTATATTTAGTTAATTGCAATCGTATTTGTGTAATTATTGTATATATTTAGCAATTTGATTTATTCAATATTTTTATCTTATTAAGTTCATATTAATCAAAAAATAGATAAAAAATATTGGTTAACCCATTCTTTATATTAAGCATACTAAACCCTACTTTCCTTAAGGTTTCCTTCTATTTTCTTAGGGTTTCAAATTTTAACATTCCATTCTATTTTTTAGGATTGATTTATGATTTCCTTTCATTATACATGTATATAATGGATATTCATAGTCTTTAATTTATCATTAAATCCATGATATTAATAATTAAATGTTTTCCCATTAATGTACAAAAAAAATCTTAAGCATATCAAATATAGTGCAACTAAAGTTGAAATTAATGATGAAAAATATTTTACACTCCTTAGTAATTTATATTGTTTAAATATTTGACTTAAAATTACTCTACTCACCACTAGACATCAAAGGGAATGGATTACTTATTTCATCCCTCCCATGGACCTCAAGGATTTACTAGCTACTATCTTACTCCCATTATTCACCCATAACTTAGTTTTGATTTTATAGTCTATGTTATCAACACTAAACAAGATAGGGTGCCCCATCATGTGTGGTATAATGAAGGTATTCAACATTTCAATCCTCATCCCCCTCTAATTTCCATATATCCTCTTGAGGGTTCTTGTGTGTGTATTCAATCATAATCACCAATATTTTTTTTTTCATGTGAAGCAATTCTACATCAGATGCTTATAATAAAAGATGTAGAGGAATTACAAAAGCATAATGAAGATCTAAGTCTAAAAGTTACCTTACTTAAATGAAAATTACACATATATAAAATCCTTTTCATGTTAGTTTCAATCATATATCTATATCTCTATTCAATATATTTGTATGTCAAAGTTTTTTTTTTTAATAAGAGATTCAACAAAATGTTCAAAATGTTTACATAAGGTTAATAAGAGCTTAAGTGATATTTTTAAGGAAATGCTTCCAAACAAGTTAATCAGATTTCATCCTATGCATCCTCTAAAGAAATAAAAATACCATTCTTCCTATCATAGAATGCATGGACATCATACAAATAATGGTTGGGCCTTGAAGACAAAAATACAAATTATTCTCAATAGCAGTGATCCTACATTAGATACATTCATCAAAACACCACTTGATTCAAGAACACCTCTTATAGTTAAGCAAGCTAATCAAAGTATGATTGCATATTTTAAGTAAATATTGAAAAAATAAAAAAATGTTGAATAAAGAACAATTAGAAAAGGAAATGTTACAAAAGGAACAATTAGAACAAGGGAGGTTACAAAATTTATAATAAGAAAAGTTACAAAAAGAAATGTTTCAAAAATAAGTGCGAGCTAAGGAATAAATCATCTTTAAGAAAGGTTTTCTCAAGAAGGAAGTTCAAAATCAAGATATACCTAAAAATTATAATGTCACAAGCATGGTTGTAATGGAGGCAAATAAAAATCATTTCTCATATTTTGAACCTTTGATTATTAATCTTTACATTGATGAATGCACTAATGTCAATATTATTAATACTCATGAAGTTAATTTATGTTTCATGACACTTCTCCAATTTCTTGGGTATGGCATTAAAATTTTGAAAAATATTAATGAAACTAATCAATGCATTGAATCTATTGAGCTTCCTATAAGACTTGGGATCGAAACATGTTCCATTATATTTGACATTGACCCTATTTTGATCAATACAATATAATACTAGGAATATCATGGCTAATATCAATGGGGGTAAAATTGGGTAAATATTTTGAACATGTTATATTTGGCTTCAATAATGTAATTTTTAGCATTTATTGAGAGAAAACTCCTTCACAAGTATGAAAATCACCAACTATTTTTTTTAAAATGATACAGGACCTACAAATAAACACCATAATACAATTACTGGTTTGACACAAAATGCAGTAGGAGATCATTTATTTTATCTAGGAACTCTATCAAAATGATATATTTTTGGATTAATTGGTTAATACTAAATGTTATCTAGTGTACATAGCCTTTATTGTTTCTCATTCAATCTATTCTTCTATTTTGACATACACACACTCATGTGTTTTCATTAACAAATCTTATAGCCCTTTTATTTGGTTCCATTTTACCCTTGCCTCCTGATTGTTATCTTAATCCAAACATCCATAAAACTTATCCTATAATGATTGTAGTGCACATCCTTTGTGTCTTCCATTGAGTTTACATGATCATATACATCTACATATCATATGAGTGCACATTGATTCTTTCTCTTTAGGAGCATGTAGATCCTTGTCTTTACATATGTTATTGTAAAAAATTGTTGTGACATACATAAATTATGGTCATATTTTATACATATAATTATTATCACTATCATGATGAAATTAAAAATCTAAATTAATTTCTACAATAATACACAAATTGGACCAAAATCACCAAAATGCTCTAATTCATCTGAACACATCATGTCTAAGTGTTGATTCACATTAATTTATCTTTGATTGGGGAAATGAATTTTTTAGAATAATTATCTTCTTTTAAATAAATTAAATTCAAATTATGACCAAGAAAAATGACATTCTGGACCTTTTAAATCCTCTAATTCATTTGTACACATCACATACATGTGTCGATTTGCATCTATACTTACCTAATTAGGGTAGTACCCTGTATGCAATTTTCACCTTCTTCTAATTTACCTCCAATAAAATTAAAACCAAAAAATTGACATTTTTGACCATTCTAATTAAACAAGTGACTAATTTCTAAGAATTGCAACAAGACTAAGTAAAATCACTAAGCAATATAAACTAGATTAAAAGCTTCAGTGAAAAAATCCATGTTGAATTAATGAATATCTAATTTTTGAAAATGAAATTTCAAAAAATATCAAGAAATATGAGGTCAAGATGATGTCATCAACCTCAAAGTCAAAAATTGGAAATATTGATATAAATGGGATAAATATAAGGAATGTTAAACCATAATTCATAAATGCAACATCTATCCCAAAACATAAATGCATTAAACCTCACAACCCTAACCCAAGCTTAACCACACATGAGTTGGAATCAATTGGAAAACTATAAATACAAGAGCCAAAACCATTTTAAATTAATATTTTATGTGCAAATAAATATGCCATATTATTAATAAAGAGCTTCAACTTCTTTCATTTTCACCCAATCAAGAGACAAAACCAATTGATGCAAGAAGAGATGTTGGAGGTGTTTATCCTACCGTATTAACAAAGACTTGAAGCACCAAATTTGAGCACAAACATGATTAATGGACCAGTTTTGAAGGAGAGTCACTTAGGGAAGGCATTACTTATGTTTTTCTTATCTAGTATCTTAAGTCCATTTATCCACACCCCTCGAAGGATTAGGCCTAATATGTTAGTTTATGATAGTCATTTTTTTTATGTACTAATGCATGAACTAACTTGTTGTATAATCCTATTTTACATTTAACATGCCCAATGGGACCATGCATCTCACAACTCACTTTGGGGACCATCTTATCCTTCTAATTACTTAATCACACAATTTTTTGGTGTTATTTTTACTCTTTTTCTTCTAATTCTTATGTGTTTTCTGTTATAGTCAAAATGGTGAAGTCACCCTACACATCGGTGAGCTTACCCTAAACATCAGTGTAGTCACCCTGATTAATGGTGAAATCACACCTGTGAATGGTGACCTCATCTTTTATCATTTTTCTTATTCTTTGATATAAATGGTAAATTTGACCTATTAATAGTCAATTCACCCTAAAAATGATGAAATTGACCTAGTAAATAATGAACTCATAGAAGGAAAATAATGAACTTGCAAAGGAAATATTGAAGTAGACCTATTGTAAATTTCTTGAGAGCTTAAAACAATAGTATTAAATTTACATTTGGTTTTTTTAACCCTTTTTTTATTACTAAAACTCTATTTTGTAGGTTTTGACATCTTGTTAATTTACTCTTACAACAACTCAAGGTAAATTTCAATTGCACTTCTATATTGGTGCTTAAAAAGAACATCCAAACTTAGACTTAGAAATATTAAGAGATTTATTTTTTATTTGTTTCAAATCACTTATTCATTTCATTTATTATTTTTAAAACCTTATGCCTATGCTCTCCCTTTTCTCCTTTTAGGGAGCTTGGGTGACCAAAACTACATTATTTTACTTGTTTGTTGGTGTCTACCCAAATAAACATCACATATGCTCTCCTCAAAAACTACCACTTTCTTCTTTTATTTGTGTTTGGTTTAGCAAGCAAGAGTTCATTGACTCCTCACAAGTTATTTAGGGGTACGTTGACCTGGGGTTTCATCTCCCAGCATTGTACCAACACCACTTATCTGGTCAGGTATAAAAATTTAGTGTATTATTCATTGGGGTAGTGGTTGAGTGGTTAACCTAACTAACCAAATAGGTCCTTAGATATAGTTTTCATGAAACATCACACTTCACTAAGCAAGAAATGTATGAAGTGGTTGTGAAAGGGACAAGACCCTTTCATAACAAACAAATTTTACTTACATCCATTTGATAAAAAAATTATTATGCCCAAGTGTTCTTTAGCACTTATGGACCATCTAGAAATCCATCTTGAAAATATTAAACTAAAATATCCCACTTGTCAAATATTATCCTACTAATGTTGAGTTACTTTGGAACTCTATGTTCTACACCACATATAAATTCTTCAGAGATAGAGGGGGATAAACACTCTACCTTCATGAACTTTTAATTAATATACTAACGCATAATACCTCTCAAGAATGGGTATATCAGTGGAAGTTTGGTGGATACTATGAAAACCTTGTTTCATTTATTAATATGGAAGTGTGTGCTTTATTGAGTTCCAAAACTATTTTGCATAAAAAAATCCTCTCAAACCAAGTTCAAAGTCCACTTTCTAGTACTTAATCTAAATTGATTTACACTTGAGTCTTGTATATCACTTGGGATTGAGTGAATTATTATTTGTATTTAGATTGTGTTGCTTGGATTGGCTTAAATTTTGATTTAATAAATTTACCTAAGTGTAAAAATCTGATGCCCATACTTTACACATTATCACCTATTTTCACATTGAGGTGTTACACAGTTCACATTTCCATTTGATACTTATACATTTCTCATAATATTACATTTATCATTTGAAGCAATAGGATTTATCTCTCTTGGTACTATTGCAATGCCTAGTTTAATTTAGATTTTAGACTTAGGCTTTCTTGGGTTAGCCTATACCCTAAGTCCCTAGACCATTCAACTTTATTTTCTATGGTGTGCCATTATGCTACCTATTTTATTCTAAATTTGGACTTAGGTTTTATTACATTATCCCATGACCTAAGTTCTTGAGCCATCCAACTTTCTTATAGATTGGTTATCAAGACCAACCTTAGTCTCAATATCCTTTTATACAGTACTAATGTATTTTAGACTTAGGTTTTCTTGTGTCAGCTTACATCCCAAGTTCCAATATTATTTTACCTTTCTTCTAAATTTTTTGATTTTGACCAACCAAGGTAAAGTGTTCTAAAGACTTCTTATTTTATGCCAAAGATTATTATGTCATTATATTGTCTAAAACCTTCTAATTTTGAGTTAATTATAAAGTTTCCAAGTTCTAAATTGAACCAAGGGTATATTTTTAATACTTGCCAAAAATTGAGTGCCATTCCAACCATGCAGAGCTACACTTTTAGTATGGTCTCTTATGGCCCTACTTGTGAGGAATAAAAAATTTACGATGGAGAGGAACATCTAGTTGTGTTTGAAGATATCCCTCCCATTGTGAGATCAATCCAAGGTCAATACATTAACAATCAACCAAATTAATACCAATATGAGACTCTCTTGAGATTAATAGAATCTGGAGCTAGGTTCCCACCAAATTTTTTAAGAGAATAATTATATACCCTTATTTGAATAAAGGAGAAACAATATGAACTAATTATTGACCAAGAACAAACTTGTACTCTAGTACCAAAACCAAATATTATTTCTATTAATAAAGGGAAAGGTCCACTAGTGGAGCCTTTCCAAACTAGTCATATTATCATATCCACCATATAGTAAACTAGTCAATGCTATGCAAATCAGCTTGTCACTAACTTAAAAAATTCTTTGGTTGAAACCTCATTTAACAATGTTGTGTTTATAGAATAAAATTAGTTAGATGAATAACTACAATAATGTAGAGCACATTAATTACTGATCAACTTCACTACTTTTTTCAATAATGATAGGAATATCTATAAAAAAAATAGTTGGTCCTATTTTCAAGGAAACCAACCTCACATCTAACTTTCATTTCCATCTCAACTCCTATTTTTTTCCTAAGTATTTATTGGATACCTAGATTGTACCCTAGCTAGAAACATAAGTGTTCAGGTCCTACTTCCAAATATAGCTTAACATGGGACTGACCTCAAGTTATGGGTATCCTATAGTAGGGTCAGACCTTCAGATTTTTAATGAGGCTAGCTCCTTTAATGCATCATTTTAGCTCATTTCCATGACTAAAACCCACTAATGACTATGGAAAAGGGAGATATATATATATATATATAAACTTGAAAGGGAAACCTAAGCTAACAATGGTGATACACCTAAATTATGGTTGTTACACCCTGTTTGACTCTTAAAATAATAATGAAATAAGCACAAGACTAGATCTAAGATTCCAAACATCTATCATACATTAGTATTTCATGCAGAGGTTCACTAGATGATCAAAGCTGAGGTAAATGATGGGGAGGTCTAATGCAAGACACTAACTAGTCACAGTATTCACATGTGGGCTTCAATTAAAGGATGTAGTACACTAAACATGACCTATAGAACAAGATGAAATAGTAACTAGGTGATCTCATGAATTGACAAGGGAAATATTTCTACCACATATGTAAATCTAACATGTAAACACTATACCAGAGCAATGAAATATGAAAATAGTCTTGTATTCATATTAAGAGGTTACAAACTCCATCTTGGAAGAGTCTAGTCATGACCAAGAGAGGGAGTAGAGAGATATAGAGAGGATCCATTTTTTGGCTCAAAAGCCTCTATATATAGTATAGAGAGAGAGAGAGAGAGATGGAAATAATGCATTGGAGAGTGGAGAAAAGTCATAAAAAAATGTGTTGATAGTTCATTAGTTGCTTTCTATATGCATGCCTTCCTCTAATAAATAGACCTCCTTTTGTCCCAATAGTCCTCAAGATCCTCTCATTGGATGAGAGATCCTACCAAAGACAAGGGTTTGTTATACATGATGACAAAATATATTTGAGTGGAATCAATGCTCTTAACTACTTATCTAACTACCAACTCACTAACTTGGGACCCTAAGTCCACTTGACATGTTCATGAGATCAAATCCTTGAATCTAAAAACTGATAGTGTCATGCCATGAATGGTGGTTAGTACCTTCTTTATTGATAATGGAACCATGTTGACAGATGATACCTTTTACATTAAACACATATCTACTCCATTTTCATAACTAGATCATAGGTTAATCTATAGGTAGAAAACAAATCTAATATTATTAGTTTTCCTATAATTATTCATATTAGTGTAGACATATAGACTATATAGCCTCTTTCTAGACTCCCATTAGGTCTAAAAAGACCCATTCTATCTCTACAATAACCAAGAGTTTACCATATACATGGGCCCTTCATAGAATGGCAAAAACAATTACAAAAATAAACCTACATGATATAAAATCTATGAATTAGACATCTGTATTTAGCCTCAATAATAGTCTTTGTTGCATGGCTATCTATATCCACTCCATGGCATTGGATCGAGCTTCAAAGGTGATGGGATGATCCTTCAAGACCTATTTTCCTTGGTCAAAAAGGGTTTCTTGACTTTGATCAAAAATCTTGGGCTCACCTTTGTTTTAATTAGTTGTCACTCATGACTCAGACTATTGACATTTTGACCTTTGCTCGTGTTGTCAATATTTCTTTGTAAAATCAAGCGAGAGCCATCAATCTTACCCTTGACTTGTCAACTCTATCTAAGCTGATGACATGTGTTAATCATGCATTAATTCTCAAGATTCACTATTATTTTATAGCCTTATGCACTTGTGCCATGTGTCAATATCTTAATCTCCTTAACTATTTGACTTATCTCACATTATTGATACTGACATACGATGCAACATAGACCATTAGATCTGTTGGGACCAACTATTTGAAAACTAATAATTATTTCATGAGATTAAAATTGATGTTCATATACCCATCAAATGATGTTTGTGTGACCATAATTTATTTTCATGCTACCATCATATTTAAGCTCAAAATGGTTCATTTTGCTCGACCTTTATTTTGACATTTACATGAATGTCTTACTCCACTAGTTAAACTTTGAAGCTTCATAACTTGAGTCAAAAAGCTCACAAAGACTTGAAATATTTAGAGCATGTTTCTTAGATGAAAATATACCTAGTGCTACAATCCTTTGGCTTGTGGGGGATTTTTAAGTGAAGATAAAAATGGCATAAATGAGCCGGTTCATTCATTCTTGTGTGATGTATATGAAGGCCTAACCCCTAAATTTTCACAATTCATCATATGATCATTATTTCAAGATGTTAATGATTTTCTAAGGCTTTTTCAACTTGCTCCATGATTTTGAATTCTCAAAATATATGAGAACCTATTTGGATCCTCCATTTGCATTTCTAGACCCATTTCTATGCCTTTGAACCACTGCTTCATCAAACTATGCAAGAGCTTCATATGTGGGGCAAAATTAGCCAACATCTTTAATGAATGATAGGGGTTGCATGCCTATCTATGCAAGAGAACCCAAACCATATTGCATTGTCCAGTCCATTGGGCATCGAGTCTCTACTTACATCTAACATATTGACCTAAATCCAACACTAGCTTCCAATCCTTTCGATATCCTCTTTTTGAGCTAATACAAAGACCAAAAAGGAAAAATAAAATAGAGTGCCTGAGGAACTTATTGAAGGGAAACTAAC
Organism: Torreya grandis; assembly: GCA_037957365.1. Taxonomy (NCBI): domain Eukaryota; kingdom Viridiplantae; phylum Streptophyta; class Pinopsida; order Cupressales; family Taxaceae; genus Torreya; species Torreya grandis. Next base: position 4,528,189 of record JARHVA010000227.1, on the reverse strand, counting down.
CTTAAAAAAAAGGGAAAATAAATAAATGTGCTAAAGTATCACTTAGAGGAATTTTGAATAAAATTGTCTTAATATGTATAAATTAAAACTATTGTACCTTTCCCCTAGATTAAGCAAAAAATTTGACAACCTTATTGCATCATGGGATGTGAAACTTAATGAGACATGTAGATTTTTGAATTTTTGCCTTGATGCCTCCATATTCTTTGTTATATATTCCAAATTCATTGGCATGATGATCAGTGAGAACCAAGCAGCTCCAAATAGGTCAGCTATGTGTATCCAGATAGTCTCAATTTTTTCATATGGCTCCTCAACTGTAACCTCCAATGGTAGTTTAACAAGGCATACCCCTTTGATTACCATGGTGTCTTTAGTAAGACTAGGCTTATTCTTCATTACAAGTTCTTCAATCTCATCAAGGAGCTCTGCATATTATGTTCAATCTTGGTTATTATCCTCCATAGGAAACGCTTTGTCCACCTTCTTAAGCACTTAATCCTCAACCTAACAAAGATCTACAAGATCTTTAAAGAGCTTCATTTATAACTACCAATTATATTTTTCCTTCTTGTCATCTAAAACCATTACTTCTTCAATCTTCTCTTCTTGATGCATGAGGTTATTAAGTTGGTGTTATTCATAGTCCAAAGAATTAATGGAATCCTTAGAAGATACAACCTATTTTACCATCTCATCATCCAAGTCTTCCATTTTAAGTTTATCAATCTCACTCATGAAATCATGGTACAGTTACTTTTAATGGTCTTCTTCCTATTAGATCTCATCTCTAACTTTCACTTGTTCTTAAAACTCATCTTCTTTGACATTATGAAAGACTGAAACATGTTTGCTATTACTAAGTGATGTCCCAATAGTGATTTCCTCTTCTAACTCTGACAATCCATCATTACCAATTTTGAGTTCAACAATGAGTTCACTACTTACCTCTTTAAGGAGTGGTATAAGATAGTCTTGGGATGAATCCAAGAGAGATGAGACATATTTGGCACCTCCTTGGTCCAACAGCTTATCTTTGACAATCATGTCCTCCTTATTTTACATACTACTTTAGATGATTTTCCAAAATGGAAATGACCTAAATTATTGAGGAGGGAGGGATGGGGGATGAGTAGCTTTGGGTTTACTTGACTGCATGATTTGGTTCTAAGATGGGAAAGATATAGGTCCTCTTTGAACCTTGTGGTTCTATTTTTCTTCTTCCTTCCTTATTTTTAACTCCAATTCCTTGATTTATCTATCAATATTATCTTGCAATATCTTCTTTTTAAGGTATTCAGTGGCTTCATGAAGATAAGGAACATAAGAAGACTCTTAAGGAAGGATGAGAGAGGTTTACATAGGTTCAAATCCTCCTCTAACTTGGGTTTTCAAATCCATATTTGCCTTACTATGCCTACCTTATGATTTCACCACTTGGTTCTATCTTAGAACCTTGAATTAATTCATAAGGGGTTCTTGAGGAAGGATGGAAACTTGGGTCTCAACAATAGGTTGTTCGAAAACAATCTCCTTCTTTCTTTCATAGTTCTCTTGGATAGATCTCTAAGAAGGAAAGGTCTGAAGAACACATGAGGAACTTAGTAGACTCAAAGGATCACTTGGAATGGTCCATTGGGGAATAATGGGTGGCACATAAGAAAGTTGAGTTGGTGTATATGAAGGCACATAATATTGGTGAGGTGGGCCTTGTTATTCCTTAAGGCCTTTTAGCTTGTCCTCAATGATTTGAATGTAACCACCTACATCCATCATCTCATATATGAGATTGTTCTAATTTGCTCTCTCAATAGGTACCCTTTTTATTTTATTTAATTTAATGACTCTCTCACATGATGAATCAAGTGATTAGGGACATCTTGGCCATAACATTTTTATGAGCATAATCCTAGTGCATGTTTGTCAAGGTTTATTAAAGTTCACTTAAGTGTTGGTATGGATGGAGTAGGATAGGGTTGGTAAGGAGAAATATTATAATGGGTAAGGTATGATTCATGCCCTTGATAATAAGGTTCATGATAATGATATTGGGACTACTGATAAGGAGGTGGATAATAGGAATATTCACCATAGTTATCCATATTAACCTTATAAATCAAATAAGGTACAAGAATTTATTAAAACTTCATTGAGATATACATGGTCTTCTCATAAATATAAACTTTGATTTGGAGTTGCCATTGGTGCTAATTTACTTACTTCCAAAATCTTATCAGAGGAAATACACACCAATATCTTCCCACTCTTTTAAACCTTGTCCCATTGGGTGTGTCATAACTATTGGAGATCTAGATTGCACCCTAATTAAAAGCAGAAGTGTTAAGGTCCTACTTCCAAATATATCTCAACATGGGATTGACCCCAAGCTATGGGTATCCTAAAATGGGGTTATAACTCTAGGATTTTTAATGAGGCTATCTCATCTGATGCATCATTTTAGCTCATTTCCACCAAAAACCAACTAATGACCAAGGAAAAGGGTGAGAGAGAGAGAGAGAAAGAGAGAGAGGAAAAACCTAAAATGGAAACATAAGATAACAATGGTGATGCACCTGGGGAGGGGGGTGAGGGCAACCGATGAGGTTTTTTCGTTGTGGCTCTGTCGACCCAAGTTCAATTATCTGTCCCCACCGACCCCGTGGTACCGGTATTAGTCATGTCTAGCCAGCAGCGCCAGTCACGGTAAAAAGTTTACCCAGCTTTCAATAAAGTGAAAACAATGGTGATGCACCTAAATTATGGTTGATCCACCCTATTTGAATTTTAAAACACTGATGAAACAAACACAAGACTAGATCTAGGATTCTAAACATTTGTCATACATCAGCATTTCATGTAGATGTTCACTAGATGAACAGAGCTAAGGGAAATTATGGAGAGGTCTAATTCAAGACACTAATAAGTCACAGTATCCACATGTGGTCTTCAATAAAAATATGTAAAACACTAAACATGACCTACATAACAAGATGAACTAGTAGCTAGGTGAGATCATGACTTGACAAGGGAAAGATTTCTACCACATATGCAAATCTGACATGTACACACTATACCAAAGCAATGAAATATGAAAATAGTCTTGTATTCATATTAAAAAGTTACAAACTTCATCTTGGTAGAGTTTTGTCATTCCCAAGAGAGGGAGTAGAGGGTTACAGAGAGGATCCATTTTTTGGCTCAAAAGCAACTATATTTACCAGAAAGAGAGAGAGAGAGAGAGAGAGAGAGATGGAAATAATGCATTGAAGAGTGGAGAAAAGTCATCAAGAAATGTGTTGACAATTCATTGGTTACTTTCTATATGTATGCCTTCCTCTAATAAATAGACCTCCTTTTGTCCTAATAGTCCTCAAGATCCTCTCAATGGCTAAAATATCCTACTACAGAGAAGGGTTTATTATGCATGATGAAAAAATCTGTTTAAGTGGAATCAATGCTCTTAACTACTTCTACAACTACCAGCTCACCACCTTAGGACCCTAATTCCACTTGATGTGTTAATGAGATCAAATCCTTCAATCTAAAAATTGACAGTGCTATGTCATAAATGACAATTAGTACCTAATTTGTTGTTGATGGAGCCACATCGATAGATGAGACCCTTTGCATTAAACACATGTCTAATCCATTTTCATATCTCAGTCATATGTTCATCTATAGGTGAAAAAATAGTCTAATATTATTGGTTTTCCTATAGTTGTCCATATTAATGCAGACCTATAGACTACATAACCTCTTTATTGAATCCCATTAGGTCTAAAAAACCCATTCTACCTCTGTAATAACTAAGAGTTTACCATATAACTAGGCCCTTCTTATAATAGGGAACATAGTCATAAAAATAAACCTGCATGATACAAAATCTACAAACTAGAGGTATATATTTAGCCTCAATGGTGGTCCCTTATGTTCTCTATCACCTTGATGCATGGATATGTCCACTCCATGGTATTGGATTGAGATTTAATGGTGATGGGATGATCTTGTAAGACCTATTTTCCTTGGTCAAAAATGGTTCCTCAAATTCCATCTAAAATCCTAGGCTCACCTTTATTTTAATTGGTTGTCGATCATGACTTAGAATATTGACATTTTGACCTTTGCTCATGTTGTTGAACTTGCTTTGTACAATCAAGTGAGAGCCATCAATCATGCCCTTGACTTGTTAACTTTATCCAAGCTAATGTCATGTGTCAATTAGGTATTATTTTTTAGGATTTTTTATTAGTCTATAACCTCATGCACTTGTGCCACATATCAATCTCTCAAGCTCATTATTTGACTTATTTCACACCATTGATCTTGATGTATGATGCAATGTAGACCATTAGATCTGTTGAGACCCACTATTTGAAAACCAATGGCTCTTTCATGAGCTTAAAATTGATGTCCATACTCTCATCAAATGATGTTCATGTGAACCTCATTGACATTTATGATACCATCATATTTAAGCTCAAAATGGTTCATTTTGCTTGAGCTTTATTTTGACATTTGCACAAATGTCTTACTTTGCCAATTAAACTTTGAAGCTTCATAGCTTAAGTCAAAAACTTACGAAGACTTGAAACTTTTAGAGAATTTTTATGGCATGAAAATCTACTTGGTGCTATAATCTTTTGGCTCATGAGGGCTTCTTGAGTGAAGATAAAAATGGCATAAATGTGCTAGTTTGTTCATTCCTATGTGACGTGCATGATGGTCTAGCCCCTAAATTTGCAAAATGCATCCTTTTATCATTATTTTAAGATGATGATGATTTTTTAAGGCCTATACAACCTGGTCCATGCTTTTGAATGCTTAGAACTTATGAAAACCTACTTGGATCCTCCATTTTCATTTCTAGACCCATTTCTAAGCCTTGGATCCACATCAAACCATGCAAGAGCGTCATATGTGGGCCGAAATTGGCCAACATCTTTGGTGACTCATAGGGATTTCATGCATGTATATACAAGACAACCTAAACCATATTGCATTGTCTAGTCCATTGGACATGGATTCTTTACTTGGATCCAACATATTGACCTAAATCTAGCACTGGCTACCAATCCTTTAGATAACCTCTTTTTGAGATGATACAAAGACCAAAATGAATAAAATAGAAAATAGTGCTTGAGGCACTTATTGAATGGAAACTAACCTAGAATAAAATAGGGACAATAAATAAATGTGCTAAATCAGCACTTAGAGGAATTTTGAGCAAAACTTTCCTAATATGTATAGATTAAAACTATATGTGCCTTTCCCCTAGATCAAATGGAAAGTTTGACAACCTTCTTGCATCATGGGATGTAGAACTAAATGAGACATGTAGATTTTTGACTTTTGGCCTTGATGCCTCTTTAATTGTTATATCTACCAAATTCTTTGGAATGATGATCAATGAGAACTAGGTAGTTCTAAATAGGTTAGCTACATGCATTTAGACAGTCTTAATTTCTTCATATGGCTCCTCAACTATAACCTCTAATGGTGGTTTAAAAAGGCATACCCCTTTGCTTTCCATGGTGTCTTTAATAAGACTAGGCTTATTTGGTTTCAAGTTCTTTAGGCTCATCAAGGAGTTCTACATATTTTTCCCAATCTTAGTTATTATACTCCATAGGAAACTCTTTGTCCACCTTCTTAAGCACTTGATCCTCAACTTGATAGAGATATTCAATCTCTTGAAATAGATTCATTTGAAGTTGTCAATTATCTTTTTCCTTCTTGTCATCTAAAACCATTACTTATTTAGTCTTCTCTTCTTGATGCATGAGGTCATTAAGCTAGTGTTCTTCATACCCCAAAGCATTAATGGAATCCTTAGAAGATCCAACCTATTGTAAAATCTCATCTTCCAAGTCTACCATCTTAAGTTCATTAATCTCACTCATGAAATCATGGTATAGTTGCTTCTAATGGTCTTCTTCCTATTATATCTCATCTCTAACTTTCACTTGTTTCTAATACTCATCCTTTTTGATGTTATGGAAGACTTAAACACACTCACTCTTAAGAAGAGGTGTCCAAATAATAATCTCCACTTCTGACTCTAGAAATTCATCATTATCAATTGTGATTTCAACATGGAGTTCACTAATTACCTCTTCAAAGAGTGGCATATGATAGTCTTGGGATGACTTCAAGAGAGATGAGACATATTTGGCACCTCTATGGTCCAACTGCTTACCTTTAAAAATCATATCTTCCTCTTTCTTTTTCATACTGCTACAAATGGATTTCCAAAATGGAAATAACCTAGATTATTGAAGAGAGAAGGATGGGGGATGAGTATCTTTGGGTTTGATTGACTGCCTGATTTGGTTATAAGATGGGAAAGATATAGGTCCTCCTTAAACCTTTCAATTTTGGTTTTATTCTCCCTTCCTTGTTTTCTACTCTAATTCTTTGATCTATCTATCAATATTCCCTTGGAATATCTTCTCTTTAATGTGGTTAGTGGCTTCATGAAGATAAGGAATGCAAGAAGACTCTTGAGGAGGGATGAGAGAGGTTTACATAGGTTTAAATCCTCCTCTAACTTGGGTTCTCAAATCCATATTTGCCTCACTCTACCTACCTTATGACTTCACCACTTGGTTCCATCTTGGAACCTTGAAGGACTTCATAAGAGGTTCTTGAGGAATAATAGAAACTTGGATCTCAACAATAGGTTGTTCAACAATAATCTTCTTCTTTATTTCATAGTTCTCTTAGATAGATCTCCAAGAAGGAAAGGTCTAAAGAACCCATGAGGAACTTAGCATACTCAAAGGATCACTTACAATGGTCTATTAGGGAAGAATGGGTGGCACATAAGAAATTTGAGGTGGTTTATATGAAGGCACATAATATTGGTGAGGTTGGCCCTATTTTTCCTTAAGGCCTTTTAGCTTATCCTTAATGATTTGAATGTAACCACCTATATCCATCATCTCACATATGAGATTATTCCAATTTTCTCTATCAATAGGTACCCATTTTTCTTTTATTTACTATAATGACTCTCTCATATGATGAATCAAGTGAGTAGGGACATCTTAGCCATAACATTTTTATAAGCACAATGCTAGTGCATGCTTGTCAAGGTTTATTAAAGTTAACTTAAGTGTTAGTATAGATGGATCATGATAGGGTTGGTAAGGAGAAATATTATAATAGGGAAGGTAAGAGTCATGCCCTTGATAATAAGGTTCATGAGAATGATATTGGGACTGTTGATAAAGAGGTGGATAATAGGAATATTCACCATAGTTGTCCAGATTAGTCTCATATATCAAATAAGGTGCAAGACTTGATTAAAAATTCATTGAGACATACCTAGTCTACTTATAACCAAAAACTTTAATTTGGAGTCACCATTGGTGCTAATTTTCTTGCTTCCAAAAGTTGATCAAAGGAAATACATACCAAAATCTTCCCATTCTGTTGGACCTTGTCCCACCAGGTGTGCTAAAATTATTGGAGAACTAGATTGTACCCTAATTATAAGTAGAAGTGTTTAGGTCCTACTTATAAATCTAGCTCAAATGGGACTAACCCCACACTATGGGCTTCTTATAATGGGGTCATACCTCTAGGATTTTAATGAGGCTATCTCCTTGATGCCTCATTTTAGCTCATTTTCACCAATAAAACCTACTAATGACTAGGGAAAAGGGAGAGAGAGAGAGAGAGAGAGAGAGAGAGAGAGAGAGAGAGAGAGAGAGAGAGAGAGAGAGAGATTGAAATGGAAACCTAAGCTAATAATGGTGATCCACCTAAATTATGGTTGATATGCCCTATTTGACTCTTAAAACACTAACGAAATAAAAAAAAGACTAGATCTAGGATTCCAAACATCTATCATACATCAGTATTTCATGTAGAGGCTCACTAGATGATTAGAGCTAATGGAAATTATAGAGAGGTCTAATATAAGACACTAAATAGTCACAGTATCCACATGCAGGCTTTAATCAAAAGATGTATAACACTAAACATGACCTGCATAACAAGATGAACTAGGAACTAGGTGAGATCATGATTTGACAAGGGAAAGATTTCTACCACATATGTAAATTTTACATGTACACACTATATTAGAGTAATGAGATCTAAAAATAGTTTTGTAGTCATCTCAAGAGGTTAAAAACTCCATCTTAGCAAAGTTTGGTCATGCCCAAGAGAGCGAGTAGAGGGATATAGAGAGGATCCATTTTTTGGCTCAAAAGCCTTTATATATAATAGAAAGAGAGAGAGAGATATATGGAAACAATGAATTAAAGAGTGGAGAAATGTCACCAAGAAATGAATTTATAGTTTATTGGTTACTTTCTGTACATATTCCTTCCTATAATAAATGAACCTCTTTTTGTCCCAGTAGTCTTCAAGCTCCTCTCATCAAATAAGAGATCCTACTAGAGATAAGGGTTTGTTATGCATGATGAAATAATCTATTTGATTAGAATCAATTCTCTTAACTAAATCTCCAACTACTAGCTCACCACCTTGGGACCCTAAGTTCACTTGGCATGTTTATGAGATCAAATCTATGAATCCAAAAATTGATAGTGTTATTACTTGAATGATGGTTAGTACCTTCTTTATCAATGATGGAGACATGTTGATAGATGAGACCCTTTGCATTAAACACATATCTACTCCATTTTCATATCTTGATCATATGTTCATCTATAATCAAAAAACCAATGTAAGATTATTGGTTTTCTTATAGCTATCCAGATTAATGCAGACTTATAGACTGCATAACCTCTTTCTAGATTCCAAAAAATTGTCATACATTAGTATTTCATGTAGAGGTTCACCAGATGATTATAGATAATGGAAATGATAGAGAGATCTAATGCAAGACACTAACCACTTTAAATAGAATATATTCCAAGAGAATATTGATAGATAGATCAAGGATTTAGAGTTGAAGATAAGGAAGGAAGAATAGATCTAGAATCAAAAGGTCCAAGGAGGACCTATATCTTTCCCATCTTGGAACCAAATCATGCATTCAAATTAACCCAAAGATACTCATCCCCCATCCCTCCCTCCTCAAGAATCTAGGTCATTTCCATCTTGAAAATCCATTCAAAATAGTATGCAAAAGGAGGAGGACATGACTATCAAAGATAATCAATTCAACCAAAGAGGTGCCAAATATGTCTCATCTCTCTTGGAGTTATCCCATGACTATCTTATGCCACTCCTTGAAGAGGTAAGCAGTGAACTCCATGTTGAACTCATAACTGATAATGATGGATTGTTAGATTTAGAGGATGAGATAATTACTAGGATAACACTTGGAAAGAGTGATCATATTTTAGTGTTTCATAAGGTTAAAGAGGATTAGTTACAGTAGCAATTGCAAGTTAGAGATGAGATCCAATAGGAAGAAGACCATTGGTAGTAGTTGTACCATGATTTCATGAGTGAGATTGATGAACTTAAGATGGTAGACTTGGATGATGAGATGGTATAGTAGGCTATATATTTTGATGATTCTATTAATGTTTTGGAGCATGAAGAACACTAGTTTGATGACCTCATGCATCAAGAAGAGAAAACTGAAGAAGTAGTGGTTTTAGATGACAAGAAAGACAAAGATAATTGGTAGCTACAAATGAATCTAATTCAATATCTTGAAGATCTATGTCAAGTTAAGGATTAAGTTCTTAATAAGGTGGAATAAGAGTTTCTCATGCAAGAAAATAACCAAGATTGAGAAGAATATACAGAGCTCCTTGATGAGAATGAAGAACTTGAAACTAAGAATAAGCCCAGTCTTATTGAAGACACTATGGAAATCAAAGGGGTATGCCTCATTGAACCATCATTAGAGGTTTCAATTGAATATCCATATTGTTTTATTATTTTTTAGAATAATAGAGTTTTATTCCTAATTAATAAATAGGTCTGGAGTAAAGTAAATTAGTAAATAATGTGTAATAATTAAGCCATTGATTTATGTAAATAGATTATATTTTTGCATTTTTAAAAAATAAAAATAAACGAGAGAAAATATGACTTAGCTTATTCTAAGTTGTCTAGTTTGAGACATGGTCTATAAATTTGCATGTAAGACTAGGACACTATCACAAATAGGATCTTAGACTTCATTTTCTGATTGGACAGGAGCACAAAAACTAGACACCCTAGGCTCTGGCACTTTAATATTTCTCTGTCACTATTGTCTTGAGAGTTTAAGCTTTCTGAGTTTTGTTTACCTACTCAAGATGAGATTGTGTACCAACTTTCAAGTCTTTTCTATCAACAAAAATCCCTATAGAGATGATTCTTCATGTACTTGGATCTTTTATGTCATTGAAATAAACTTTGGAAAATAGGGAAAAGGGGTTAGTGTGTAAAGGATACATTGGATGCATTTCACACCCCATGTGTGGGCACAATACCTACATACCAATACTTTGAGGAGGGATCAAGTTAATGTAGTTCTCCCATTGAAGTACTTGGTGCAATTATATATGAAAATGTAACTAGATGCAAAAATAAGTGTATTTTAGATGGCTATGGATTGGTGTAAGGGTTTGATTAAGCTTGGAATAATATTGTAAGGTTGTATGTAGAGAATAGGGGAAAGTGCTTGAATGTACTTGCTTGTATTCTTGCTTCTCTCTTGTAAAATGAGTGCCAACCCTTCTAAATGGACTTTGAATGAGATTTTATAGGGAACCTAATGATCATGGGTTAACTAAATTCACTTTCGGTTGACATGAATTAAGATAAAGATTCAATAAAATATGACCATTGGAGCTAACTTTACACTTGGACAATAGTGCCAAAAATAGGACACCCTAAGTTTTATTACTTCTATCCAAGTTGGGCATTATTTTCTAGAGGGAATGAGACTTGGTGGGATGGGTTTGGGCATGAAAGAGTTAACTAGGTCTATAAGGGTTAAGTTGAGAAGGTTGTGGGTGACTGAGAATCAGTGAAAGAAGAGCCTATAAGGGTTGTGCAATCAAGTAGGAGAACCTATGGATTGGGTGTCATTAGCCACACTTCAGTAACCAAATTTCACATTTTATATGACTACATTTCCCTCCCCCTTATTCTAGTGATGAAAAAAAGTGAAATACTAGGATAAAAAAAGTAGAAAGCATACCTGAACTTACCTATAAGGGAGAAGCTCATGAAGCTATGTGGTGTTGGATGTGCATAGAGATAACACACTATGAAGTGTGAATTTGTAATGAAAAACATAGAGTAGATAATTTTTTACTAGATACACTATATCTAAAATTAAAACATACAAAATCTAGGTAAGATAAAGAAGAAGAGAAAGGAATGAATACACCTCACTGGGTACATAAACCAATACAAAACCTATTGTAATGTTGGATTATGCTAGATGATGTTGGGTATGTGTTGAATCAAGAGTAATATCATGAATGAAGTTGAGTGCTCAATTCCATGTAAGGTGGATCAAGAATGAAAAGGTAGGCCCTTTGGCTCCATCATTGCCAACTAAGTAAACTTAATGAATCATGCATATGTCAATCGATGTTTTGACTGTGTGCCCAATCCCTCTGAATAGGTGGCTCAAGAATACAAAGGTTAACTATTCCTTTAGCTCCATCATTTCCCCATGAAGTGAAGCTATGAATTTATATCATTATAGAATATATTTCATATGAGATGGCTCATAGAGCCCATGGATGCTCTAAAAATCTAAAATGTGGCATAAATAGCTGAATGAATGTTAGAAACTAAGCCACTCTTGGCCATTTCAAAAGATGGAGGTTAGGATTATATGAAAGCCACTCCAAAAATGATGCAATATGCTTATGTGAAAGCCAAGTTGAGAACTTGGGTACTCAATAAGTTGAACTTGTATGAAAGTTTGACTTGAGAATGATACCAACCACCTACAGATGGAGTAAGGCATGTAACTACTGAGAATGCCTAGATAATAAAATAAACTTGGAAACAAAAGAAGACTAATATGCCACATCCATTTCCCCTAATAAATAGTGTCTAAAGCATGGACTTTAATTTGGAAGTTATGTTAACTACCTAATCTAAAAATAGAAGTGAGAGCCATCATGCTATGCATGATACCCCCCATATTGGGATTCTCTACACAAAAAATTGTGCTGAAACATATTGAATCTAGACTGTGTTGTACTGACAAACCTATGACTAAACTCACCTTTCTATCTATTTCTAGAAAAAATGATTTTTCTATTATCTATATAGGATCACCAAAAATGGACACCCTACTTTTTAGTTCTATATTCCAACTTTAGCATTGTTATCTAATGCCAAATCTAATGACTATTCTAGAATCTCTATTGTTTATCTAGTCTGTTCTACCTAGTCTATTGTCTAGATTCTATTTTGAGTGTTATAAAAGCTATTATTTCAACCACTAGGAGCTTTGATCTCTATGAAAAAACCCCTATTTATTTCCCCCTCTTTTAAGGGTAGGAAATAGTACCCTATAATGACTACCCTTAGAAGAAAAGAGTCATATAAATGTGTTATACTAAAAATATACATGATATAGCAATGATAATTGACGAGATATCTCGATATATAGCAATATTTATATTGAGATATTGTTAGATCAACAAGGGTATGCCTAGATAGATATAACAATATGATAACATGTGTAATGTATTGAACTAGAATTTTAAATGTTAGATGTTAGTTGTTAGTTGTTAGTTATTAGTTGTTAGTTGTTAGTTATTAGTTATTAGTTGTTAGTTAAAGGGATGGAGCATGATGTCCATCATGGCATCCAAGAAAGCAAGGTAAATGCATGATATGGATCATGACATTACAAACAAGGACAAGTATTCAAGCAACAAGCATACAAAACAAGAAGCAAGAAGTGATAAGCATACAAGGTTGGCCAAGGGGCCATGCAAACAAGGGACATGATCACATGTCACTCAAACTGGAAAACAAGCATAAAAGGCATGTTCAAATACCATATACTAATATAATTTGAAACAATTAGAGATTGGCATGAGGGCCATAGGCACATAGAATATTAAAATCAAGGGACACTAGCAAATTTCCAAAGGTACATACACATGAATAAAAGCAAAGGACATTGGCAAATGTCCTAAGGCACACATAAGAAAAAAAACTAAAACTGGAAATGCAATCACATCTATCTATACAAAGTAAGAAAGGAAAGCATGTAAAATCTAGAAAGGTACAATCAAATCTAACTAATTAAATCAAGAGTGAAAGTATGCAAGACATGTTTATTACAAGACTAGGTATATGCTAGAAAATACACAAGTGTAAGATACTAGTGAGTGTTGATGTGGTAATCTGTGTAATCTAGTAAGTAATGTATGTCAATATGATAACTAGAGTGTGTGGTGCAAGAATTACATAAACTGGATGGTTTAGTGATTTAGAAAATGCCCCCAATGGGAAGATGTATCAATGTGCATTTTGAATGTAGAAGTAGGATGCCCCCTTAATGGGTAGAATGAAGCAATCAAGGAACTGGAAGTCACTGCACACACTCAAAGAAGATCAAGTGCAGCATGGTACTATACATACTTGATAAACAATAGCATAAAATAGAAAATGTAAGTCTTAACATAGTAGTAGAAATGTAAAACATGGATTATGCATACAAGTTAAATGATGGGTAGAATAAAGCAATCAAGGAACTGGAAGCCACTGCACACACTCAAAGAAGATCAAGTGAAGCATGGTAATGTAGATAATTGATAATAAATAGCATAAAATAGAAAATTTAAGTCTTAACATAGTAGTAGAAATGTAAAACATGGATTATGCATACAAGTTAAATGCTTTTGGTGTTTTTGAATTATTTGAATGTTTTTGTATTTTGAAATTTTGTATTGTTTTTGTATTTTTATATAATATATGTACAATAAATCAAAATATATTATGTAAAAGTAATGTTGAAAAGAGACTATGTACAAGCATGTAAATAAAGCAATATTTACATGATAATATAAAAGACTAGGCTGGAGGGGCGAAGGGATCCAAGGATGGAGCCTATTGGGGATGTAAATGGAGGAAAGGGTCATGACCATCATCAAATGCCTTGAGATCATCATCATAAGTATCATCATATACTATAGATGTTATGTTTATGATGTCATCATGTTAAATTTGAACTGAAGGTTACTCTAGTGGTGGAGATGATAAATCTGTTATGGGATGTTTAGTTCTGTTAGTAGGTGACTTCAGTGGAAGTCATGGAGCTAGTTCTATTGGTGGTGCTATAATATGAATAATTCCTCAATCTTTTAGTTTATCAAATCTCTATTGTAAATTTATACATGAGTTTGTATCATGGCCTATAATATTATGAAAAGTAAAAATTGGGTGACCATATTGATGTGATAATCTACTGATAGATCTATGTTGTATTATAGGTAATGTGATCAATCCATGATCAAGTAATATCTATAACATAAACTATGGCTAATGTTATGTACTTCCTACTTGAATCTAGATAACTAGCTCTATATCCATAGAGGTAACCATGTGAACTATATGTGCTAAGTCTGACTGTGGCCATGAGTGTGGAGGATATCTTGAGAGTGTAGTAAAAGATGCTAAAACTATTGTAGGATGTGGTATGAGAGCTCTAGGGTCATCTCAATACTCTCCTATGCCAACTGGTGTAAAGCTCAATTCACAAAAATAGTCATCTATGAGTGTGGGTGTCGTATCATTATCTAAAGAAGCCTATGAATTTCTATCAACATCATGTACATATGGTAACTCAAAATTTACCACAAGGGGTAACTGTGATATAGGAGTCTCATCATTTTTAGTGATAAAAGATAGTACTATTGAAAAGGTATCTATAACTAGTGGAGTAATTGTGGAATCAACTAGAACTATTGGTATTGTTTTTGGTGATGGTGGATGTGTAATAGGTGTCATAACTATGACCGATGAAGTAGTTAGAATGGTTGAAGTTGCTATAACTAGAAGAATAGCTAGTGTTTATGGTGTGACTATAAGTGGATTGTGAGAAGTGTTAGTCTCTCCAAACTCATTTGTATGTATCTAATCAAGAGAAATGATATGAGGTAGTGGCTATACTATGACATATGGTGTCCCATATGGTGAAATAGTCAAACATGAATTTGTAAGTCAATAATATCTTAATGGTTGGTTGTCTATTGGATGTGTGTGTAGATATCCCTCATGGATAAACTTAATACATCGATGGAGAGTGGAAATAATGGTCCCCATGGTATGTATTTTGGGTCTTTTGATTAAAATATTATAGTGGAGAGGACCTGGCATGACCTAAAACTATGTAGAGAGGGTTTTTGGTCCCACCATGATATCTAAAGTAATAGTGCCTAATGTTTATCATGGTATATCATCGAACCCTCAAATGTTCTTTTTTTATTTTTACATTGATGCCAAATCTACACCCATGGACTGTAAGAATATGATATTACATATATTTATTCTAACACCACTATCAACAAGAACTCTCTTAACTACACTGGTTTTGACTTGTATGAATAGTGGAAATTTTTGATCAATAACTAAGAAAGCATATCCTCACTATCAAAAGAAATTAAATCTTTGATAATTTTTAAAGTGTTGACCACTGATGCAAAATAAGAAGGTTTCAAATCAATAGGTGTAGAAGTCTGAGTGAATACCTGATAAAGAATATCCTTGAATACAGTAGCTTTTTGAACCAATTCTAACATGAAAATTTTAGCTTGAGTGCTTCTTAACTGATCAACAATGTCATATGCCTTGTGTAAATCTACCTATGTGGGTGGGTTGGGCCTAGGGTGGATTAGGATAGTAGGGTGATGGAACTCTTGGGTAGGTGGAGGAGGCATAGTGGCATGTAAAGTAATATATCTAACTATATTATCTACATCTATATAGGAGTAGTAGTAGCTACGAGAGGAGAGTGAAGATAATCAATGGGTCGAGGAAGTAGAGGGATAGAAGGTGTCAACTAGGATCTCTAATGATGGGTAGTGACTTGGGGATGGGTGAAATGGACCATGAAACATGACTTGGTACAGGGGAGGGGCTCTACAGGAGGTGATGTAAGAGATGGATTAACATGTTTAAGAATAAATTGCTTAACATCGTCCCAGTAATGAAAAATAAGCATGAAATGTAAAGAATGAAACTTTTTAATAACATATGATAAACTTCATCATTCATGTACATGATAGGACCAATTAAGGTTTCCTTATTGTTTTCAAGAAATGTAAGAAAACAATTTAAATAAAAGAGCATCATTTTTGAAATTTGGCTATGGATGTAAGGTGATACCTCAAGAAGCAAATTAGGAGCTACTATATGTAACTAGGGATTTTTTTTAAATATTTATGAAAAATACTATGAATTTGAAATTGATTTTATGAGTTTGATATGCAACTTAAAAATTCAGAAAAGGATTGGAAAATGACTAGAAAATAACTAAGAAGTTAGTTGATGCAACTAAGGTTTTTTGAATGAATTTTTAAAATTAGTATGATAGTTTAAAATTTTTGATATGAATTTATCAAAAATTTGTATAATTTTTCTTTAAAAAATTAATAAAAATCAAAAAATATTTCTAAAATTAGTAATATATTTTTCCTAGTGTTTGGAATGTGTTTGTATGAAAAAAAGACCTAGTATGTACAAAATAGGGTTTTAAAAAAATAAATGATAATTTTTCAATTAATTTGTAGATTTATAATTTTTAAATATAGGAAAATTTAGAAAATTATGGAAAAAAATTATAAATAATTTACCCTAGGGTTTTTGTGTGAAATTTGAAGTCGAGTTCACCAAATGTTTTATTATTTTTTAGAATAAAGGAGTTTTATTCTTAATTAATAAATAAGTATGGAGTAAAGTAAATTAGTAAATAATGTGAAATAATTAAGACACTAATTTATGTAAATATATTATATTTTTGCCTTTTCTAAAAATAGTAATAAATGAGAGAAAATATGACTTAGCTTCTTCCTAGTTGTCTAATCTAAGACAGGGTCTAGAAATTTGCATGTAGGACTGGGACACTATCACAAATAAGATCTTGGACTTCAATTCTTGATTGGACAAGAGTGTCAAAACTATACACCCTAGGCTCTAGTTCTATATTCCTTCTCTGGGGTTATTGTCCTGAGGGTTTAATCTTTCTAGGTTTTATTCACCTACTCAAGGTGAGCCTGTGTACCAGTTTTTAGGTCTTCATTGTCAACAAAACTCCCTGTAGAATTTATTTTTTATGTACTTGGATATTCTATGAAATTGAAATAAACTTTGGTAAATATGGAAAAGGGGTTAGTGTGGACAAGATACGTTAGACGCACTTCACACCCTATGTGTGGGCACGTTGCCTACATACTAATACTCTAAGGAGGGATCAAGCTAATGTAGTTCTCCCATTGAAGTGTTTGGTGTAATTGTGTATGAAAATGCAACTAGATGAAAATTTGGGTGTACTTCAGATGTCTATGGACTGGTTTAAGGGTTTTAATAATCTTGGAATAATATTGGAAGGTTGTATGTAGAGAATAGGGAAAAGTTATTGAGTATACTTGCTTGTATGCTTATTTTTCCCCTATAAATGAGTGAAAACCCTTCTAAATGGACTTTGAATGGCATTTTATATGGAACCTAATGATCATGGGTTAAATTAATTAATGTTAGGTCAACATGAATTAAGATAAGGATTTATGAAAATATGACTGTTAGAGCCAACTTTGCACTTGGACAATAGCACCAAAAATAAGACACCCTAGGTTCCAATGCTCCTATCCAAGTTAGGCACTATTATCCAAAGGGAATGAGACCTAGGGGGATGGGTCTGGGCCTAAAAGAGATGCCTAGGTCTGTAAGGGTTAAGTCTAGAAGGTTGTGGATGATTAGGAATTAGTGAAAGAAGAGCTTATAAGGGTTGTGCAAGCAAGTAGGAGGACTTATGGATTGGGTGTCATTAGCCACACTCAAGTAACCAAATTTTTCATTTTATATGACTACACATATGAAGAAAATGAGACTATTTGGATGCACATAGATGACCTATTTGGAGCTACCTGGTTCTCGTTAATCATCATGCTAATTAAGTTGGCAGATATAACAAAAAAGGAGGCATCAAGGCCAAAATTCAAAAATCTACATGTCTCATTCAATTCCACATCCCATGATGTAATAAGGTTGTCAAACTTTCCTTTTTATGTAGGGGAAAAGGTACATATAGTTTCAATTTATACATATTATGATAGTTTTATTCAAAATTCCTCTAAGTTCTACTTTAGTATTTATTTGTTGTCCCTATTTTGTTCTAGGTTAGTTTCCTTTCAATAAGTCCCTCGGGCACTATGTTCTATTTTTTTCCTCTTGGTATTTGTATTGTCTCAAAAAGAGGTTATCTAAAGGATTGACATGTGGTGTTAGATCTAGGTCAATATTTTGGATCCAAATAGAGACTCCATGCCCAATGGACTAGACAATTTAACATGGTTTGGGTTATCTTGCATAAATAAGCATGCAACCCCTATGAGTCACCAAATATGTTGGCCAATTTTGGCCTACATATGAAGCTCTTGCATGGTTTAAAGAAGTAGTGGATCAAAGGCCTAGAAATAGGTCCAATAATTCAAATGGAGAATCTAAGCAAGTTCTCATATGTTTCAAGCATTAAAAATCATAAACCAAGGTGCACATGCCTTAGAACATCATCAAAACCTTGAAATAATGATCAAAGGATGAATTGTACAAACTTAGGGTCCAAGCCATCATGCACATCACATAAGAATAAAAGAACCAGCTCATTTGTGCCATTTTTATCTTACTCAAGAAACCCCCACATGCTAAATGATTGTAGTGCCAAGTATCATTTCATGTCAGGAACATGCTTTGAAAGTTTTAAGTCTGTGCGAGCTTCCTAACTCAAGTTATGAAGCTTCAAATTTGAACCAGTAGAGTAAGATGTTCATGAAAATGTCAAAATAAATCTTGATCAAAATGAACCATTTTGAGCTTAAATATGATGGTAGCATGAACATCATTGACTATCACATGAACTTCACTTGATGAGAGTGTAAACATCATTTGATATGAGCATGTATGTCAATTTTAAGCTTTTGAAATAGCCATTAGTTTTCAAGTAGTGGGTCCTAGTATATCTAATGGTCCATGTTGCATCATACATCAAGATCAATAGCGTGAAATAAGTCAAATAGTCAAGGATCTCAAGATATTAACACATGGCACAAGCTCATGAGGCTATAGACTAACAATGAATCCTAAGAATTTACATGTGATTGACATGTGGCATCAGCGTGGAAAGAGTTGATAAGTCAAGGGTAGGATTGGTGGCTCTTGATCAATCATATAGATTAATATCAATGGCATGAGCAAAGGTCAAAATGTAAATAGTCCAAGTCATGATCAATAACCAATTAAAAAAATGTGAGCCCAAGATTTTTGATGGAAGTAAAGGAACCATTTTTGACCAAGGAAAATAGGTCTTGTAAGATCGTCATGTCACCATTGAAGCTCAATCCAATGCCAAAAAGTGGACATAGCCATGTATCAAGGTGATAGATAACATGAGGTACTACCATTGAAGCTAAATATAGACCTCTAGTTTGTATATTTTTTATCATGCAAGTTTATTTTTGTGATTGTGTTCTCCATTATAAGAAGAGCCCATGTATATGGTGAATTCTTTGTTATTGTAGAGATATAATGGGTCTTTTAAAACTAACAGGAGTCCATAAATAAGTTATGTAGTCTACAGGTATTTATTAATATGTAAAACTATAGGAAAACCAATAATCTTAGACTAGTTTTCTACCTATAGATGCACTTATGATCTAGATATGAAAATGAAGTAGATATGTGTTTAATGCAAAGAGTCTCATCTATTAATGTGGCTCCATCATCGATAAATTAGGTACTAACCACCATTTATGGCATGACACTGTTAGTTTTTGGATTCAAGGATTTGATTTCATGAACACATCAAGTGGAATCAGGGTCCCAAGGTGGTGAATTGGTAGTTACAGAAGCAGTTAAGAGCATTGATTCCACTCAAATAGATTTTTTCATCATGCATATAAAACCATTGTCTCTAGTAGGATGTCTCAACCAATGAGAGGAGTTTGAGGATTATTGGTATAAAAGGAGGTCCATTTATTAGAGGAAGGCATGCATATAGAAATCAACCAATGAACTGTCAACATGTTTCTTGATGACTTTTCTCCACTCTCCAATGCATTGTTTCCATCTCTCTTTCTCTCTTTCTACTAAATATAGAGGCTTTTAAGCCAAAAAATGGATCCTCTTTGTATCCCTCTACTCCCTCTCTTGGGCATGACCAAACTTTTCCAAGATGGATTTTGTAACCTATTGAGATTAATATAAGATTGTTCTCAAATATCATTACTATGGTATAGTGTGTATATGTCATATTTGCAAATGTGGTAAAAATATCTCCCTTGTCAAGTCATGATCTCACATAATTACTAGTTCATCTTGTTATGCAGGGCATGTTTAGTGTTCTACATCTTTTGACTAAATCCCATATGTGGAAACTATGGTTGATTAGTGTCTTGCATTAGACCTCTCCATCATTATCCTTAGCTCTAATCATTTGGTGAACCTCTGCATGAAATATTGATGTATGACATATGTTTGGAATCCTAGATCTAGTCTTGTGCACATGGTGGATCAACCATAATTTGGTGCACCACCATTGTTAGCTTAACTCTCTCTCTCTCTCTCTCTCTCTCTCTCTCTCTCTCTCTCTCTCTCTCTCTCTCTCTCTCTCTCTCTCTCTCTCTCTCTCTCTCTCTCTCTCTCTCTCTCTCTCTCTCTCTCTCTCTCTCTCTCTCTCTCTCACATGGTCATCAGTAGCTTTTAGCTGTGTAAATGAGCTAAAATCATGCATCATAGGATATAGCCTCATTAAAAATCCTAGAGGTCTGACCCATTATAGGAGATAGCCTCATTAAAATAATACTACTTTGTCAAGATTTTTATTGAGATGAGGAGAATATTTGATGAGGTGGGATCTTATTTTAAGAGTGTTGAGATCCAAAACCCTTTCTAAATGAATATATTATGTCATGGAGGGATTATATGAATGTCATATATCCATTGATTAAGGTTAGGATCTGAGTCAAGAATCCAAATCAATGATGTCAAACCAAGAAATTTACTGATGTTGGGTTGAAATTTAAAAAACCCGCACATATAGACCTTGGAAAGCTTATGAAAATATAGTTCAAAATTATGACCTGGTATAGTCAAACTCCAAGTCTCAAAAAAATGGTATGGATTGATGCAAATTCAACCTAACGTAATGATCAACTACTCCAATGAATATAAAATGGATCTGTCCACTATAATATGTATGGCTAAGCAAAAGAATACAAAACACTATAAAAATATCATAAGCATATATATGTAATTATTTATTTTTTAATTTTTTCAAAACTTACATAATGCAAATGGACCCTATAGTGGTTTGCACTACATTACCACAGTCAAAAAGAAAGAAGGCCTTTCCAATTGTAAGGATAATGGGCATGATCTTCCCTCCAAAGTCCTTGTGAATAACAAGACCTAAATTATAGAGAGGTCTAGGCAACTCATTCTGATACCAAATAATGTAGAGCACAAATTGTTGATCAATTTCACTATTGTAATTAATAATGATAGGAATATTTATACAAAATAGTTGGTCCTATTTTCTAAGAAACCAACCTCATATCTAGCTTTCATTCCTATCTCAACTCCTATTTTCTTCCCTAAATATCATCAATCAATCTTATTTATTGAGTTACATACACACATAAATAAATAGTCATATGACTACCCACCTAAAATCTACCCATACAATATCATTGTCCATCATTAATAAATTTGTGGACTAATATAATTATTTCCTAATAAGACCAAACTAATTATACACATGAGGTAGATACTTTATCTCCCCCTAAATAATTTGTGCCAATGAATGATTTGTACCAAGTTCCACTTGATACACAACACATGTTATTTAACCAACAAGAAACCATTTCCAATGCATGATATGTATTTAATAATTTGCAACAAGTGTCAGCCCATTATAAACAAGAAGTTTCCAATAATCCACCACCCCAACAAGTAGTGGATAATTCATATAATGTGGAACCAAATTATTCTAATTTAAAATGACAACAATTTCTTATTTCAAACTAGTAAAGGCAATGCCTTCTTCTAAACCAACACTAGGTTCCATAAACTGGTAGATTCCTTATAACTCACAACAACAGATTCCTTAAAATCAATATCAAATGCCTTAAGATAAACAATAAAACCATCTAAACAATTAATATCATACATATTCCTATGTTCATCAGAACCAACAACAAACACTTAATCAAGCACAAAACTTAGGGAAAAGGGTACACATTCCCAACATGACCATGCAAGCAGGATTAATTACTACATATGCCAACCCTGACCAAACCTATACCCAACAAAACTATATCATTCCACCAAAAATTTATCCAAATATCCAAGAGTGGAATACAATAAATGAATTAGTCTCAAGGTTGCAAACAAGTAACTAGACAAATAAATATAAATTTGATGAGATATACCCCTATCTATTTGATGTAAGTATTATTTAACCACCCTTCCCACCTCATTTTGAGGTACCCAAATATGATAAATATAAAAGGAAGGGTGATCCTAGAGAGAATATACAAGCCTTCTTAGTTGTATGCCAATATGTAGCCTATAGTATTATGTATTTATTGTGATTGTTTTCATGTAGCCTAGGTAGACAAGACTTAGAGTGGATTCTCAAATTACCTAAATAATCAGTAAAAACTTTCAACAATTATCATAAAAATTCATTAACAAATTTTCTTAAAACATCGAACATGAGCTAATAATGGTGGATTTATGTAAATAAAAATTGAGAGAAGGATAAAACTTCCTATGATATCTAAAATGGTGGAGAGAACTAGCTAGTTTCTTCCAACACAATCTACTAAATAAATAGCTAGCTTGTATCTTCACATAGAACCTACACCCTGAAGTTGCTCATAATTTGAGACTCACTTGTGCTAACATATTTGAAGAAATCATTGATAAGGTGTATCGATTGATAAGTCACTTATTCCTAGGGTCTTAGTAAAAATATATTCCCAAGCTCAAACTTCCAATCACACCCAAAAACCTATTCAGATCAATAGTGTCAATAAGATTAAAGCCTTTAACAACAATAAGAACATGGTGGGTAATGGGGTTACTGAATCATGGCATGTGAAAATAGTGTAAGCACCACCTACTAAAAATATTCTTCCCAATCCACCACTCAGCTTATAAATAGATCCTCCATGTAGAGGATATGTTATACATAGAATTTTCAATGACCTGGGGGAGCCTATTGAGTTAGTATTTCACAAACTAGTTACAACCAACATGATAGTGTGACCCATACCAAAACCATTTCTTGAGGATCAACCTAAACCTAACTAGTATCATGA
Source organism: Torreya grandis (assembly GCA_037957365.1). Taxonomy (NCBI): domain Eukaryota; kingdom Viridiplantae; phylum Streptophyta; class Pinopsida; order Cupressales; family Taxaceae; genus Torreya; species Torreya grandis. The sequence goes on along the minus strand of JARHVA010000227.1, from coordinate 4,504,691 downwards.
AGATGAATTTTGTCATGTTATTAGCCATGTAATTTAAATGTGTGTGTAACTAAGGCCCATTATTGAAGACTTGTTATAAAATGGAAAAATTGAGCTAGACAAGATAAATCCTGACACCAATCAGGATATGGATATCTACAAGGATCCATTTCCAAAAAAAAATAATCAACAATAAGGGAATAATCAAAACTAATGACAAGAACATAATCAACATCAGGTACAAAGCACTAATATGAATGAAGGTCATAATTAGAATAATAACTGTAATCAAAATCATGACACCTGAACTAATCAAATTAAGTATTGTATCAAGCCATATGATTACAACAATATTGTAGGATGTATTACTAGTAATCATGTCACTAATTTTAATATCAAGTATCATGTATTATCTAACATTGCTCAAAATAGTGGTCCCTCTATTTTAGGATAACCATCCACTTCTTCATTTAATTATGCACTAGGTTCTATCACTTTGCTTATGCCTTAGTTTTTGTGGGTTACCATTATTGGACCTCCACCTTATTCCTCTAATTAGAATAACTCCCTCCCAACTCAAAGTTGTGCAATCATTACTAAACAACTAAAATTTATCCTCCATGGCCCCTTTCCTTATTTTAACACTAATTTTGATCAAACCTTGTGCCTTCCAAAACCAATTCTAAACCAAACCTTGTACCAACTAAGGCTAAACCTTTTTGTCTCATTATTGAGAAACCATATAGTATTAGTGAATATATTATCAAAACATATGCACATATTTTTATTCTATATCTATTGTGTATATCTGAAATTCATAGGACCATATTGAATGATTCCCTTCAATAATCCACTGTGCCTAATGACATTAATCCTAACCAATCCTAAGTGATTTTTGGACATTTTTCCTTAGGAAAATATATTACATTTGACTAGTGAGATATGTCATCCCTTGGTCCCCTGCATAACAATCCTCTATACATTGAATTCGTTATTCAACATCATAAAATCAAACAGGTTCTTATAAACAATGGTTCTGGATTGAATATAACATTGATGAAAATAGTCTAAACATTGGGTTATACAACAACAAACATGTGGATATATACCATCACCATTAAGTCCTATGATAATGTAGAGAGAGAAACTACAATAACCATTTATTTACCTATCATTTTTGGGCATGTCACCCATAATACCTTGTGCTATGTCAGTGATATAGAGCTTCCTTATAATCCATTTCTTGATCATCCTTAGATCCATGAAGTAATAGTAGTCCCTCCCACCCTACATCAATGCATCAAGTTTCCCCATTCTGGTCTAGAAGTCATTATCTATGTCAACTTACAACCATACCAATATTGCAAACATCTAAAAATTGTGTAGGAAAACTACACCTATTATTCTAGAACTTAATTATCTAGCAAGAAGGGTAAGAGGTTAGTTTTTGAACATCCTAAATCCAATTATATTGACCCTAGAGACCTCTCTTCCACTTTTGTTGATCCATTTTCCATCACCATATCCACCCATTTCACTATCAAGATGATCGTATTGTCATGTATAACATTCATGATGCATTCCATATTGGAAAATTACCTAAGTATCCTAAGTCCTATGACCATCATAAACCCTCTAAAAATTATGGAAATCCCAACATGATTTGGAAATATAAATCCAAATATGCTTTATAAGAGCCACTTTTTTTGGTACTTAATATATCACCTAATCAAGATCAAACCACTAGCACTAAGGGAGGTTGGTTGTATGGTGATGGTTTTTTTAAGTGATTTCATATCTCTAAGTACCCCATTCCAAATTGGATCATGGATAGTCTAGACTATACAATAAAATGATTGGGACCAAATGCACATGGTATTCTTAAACCCATTCTAGATATTAAACATATGGGGAATCTAGGTCTTGGATTTAAATCACCTGGGGGTGACCCCATAGATTATAAAAGTGACACCAATTCATTGACTGATAATGAAATGCCTAAAAGTTACATATCATACCATTATTGTGTATATAATGAGATTGGAGATACCAATTTATTTGATTCAAATGCCATCATGACCATTACAATCCATTATCCTCTTATGCTCCATCATCCTAACCTAGTTGATTAGGACCAACAAGATTTTATTATACCACTAGATTACTTTCAGAATGAGTAATATATTTTTGAGTTCATAGGCCTTCAAGATAGATTGCCAGTGGGTGATCATAGATATGGTCTTGACTTCCACTTGGACCCTAATGCCTATTTTGGAGAACAAGCAAACATCCTTGCTCAAAATAAAAGTAAAACATCAAGATATTTAGGTGAAACCTCATTGAGGTACCCTTGGGTTAGGGAAATATTAAATATAAAGATGGGTCCTTGAGTGAAAACTTGTTCTAGGCACTCTTAGATGGGTAAGTTCACATTTCTCCTCAAGAAGTGTAGCGTCTACCTAGTCAAAGCATTATCATTGGTTCAGGCATCAATTTTGAAGAACATTAAGTTTTTTAGTTCCTTGCTAAAAATTTTCCTAAAGTATTTACCAAATAGACATTGCCTAGAATAGCTAATTTAAATTCCTCATATATGGGTGAAGGTTATTATCAATAGGCAGTTGAAGAGGATTTGTTCTCTTCCTTGCCTATCATTCTTGAGGATAGATTAACATTACTGGTCAATGATACTATGGAGATCAACATTGGTAAATATGATAATCAAGGATTTTTTATATAGGCACATCCCTCACTAATGAGGAGCATGAATTCATTTTTACTATTCTCAAATATTTTATTGATATTTACATGATCCTACTTAGACATAATTGGTCTTGATCCTTCATTGGTAGTACATCAGCTTGTTATCCATCTATATTCCAAATTGGTCAAATATAAATTGTAATAAATACTTCCATACATATCCATCATGGTCAAAAAGGATTTAAAAATGTTACTGGGGGTAGGGTTCATTCATCCACTTGACTATTTCAAGTAGATCTTTAACATCCTCCTAGTCAGTAAAAATCCATAGGGCATTCACCTATGTACTTATTTCAAATGCTTTAATAAGGCATGCCATAAAGATTAATTACAACTTCCTAACATTGACATGATAGTCAATTCAACAATAGGATATAAAATTATATCCCTCATGGATGGATTTTCAAGGTATAATCAAAATAAGATTGCACTAGAAGACCAACATAAGACTATGTTCACCACTCCATGGGGAATGTTTTATTATCAAGTCATGCCCTTTGGCTTGAATAATGCTAGTGCAATCTATCAACATGCCATGACTATCATATTATATGACATGATGCATGATTTTATTGAAGACTACATTGATGATATATTAGCTAAATCAAAAACACGTTCAAGCTACCCTTACATTATTTAGAGAATCTTCAAGAGGATTTGTACATATAAGGTGATTCTCAACCCTAACAAATATCTCTTTGGTGTTACTTCGAGCAAATTGATAGATTTCATTATGTCACAAAGGGGCATTGAGGTTGACCCTACTAAGGTCAAGGCTATTATTGAAATGCCTCCTCTATTTAACTTCAAGTAGCTCCACAGCCTACAAGGTAAAATTTAGTCTATTTGTTGTTTCATATCACAATTATCCAATAAATTTCATCCTTTTACACACATTTTGAATAAATGTGTCACATTTTAATGGGTTACCAACTATGATCAAGCATTTACTAAATTGAATAACTACTTGGCTAATATGCCAGTATTAACTCTACCTACACTAGGCAAGCCATTGCTCTTGTACATATCAGTGGCAAAACATGCACTAGGGAAATTTTGGGCCAACATGATGAAAAAGTAAAAGATCATGTATTATAATATCTTATTTGGAAATTATTAAATTATGAACATAACTATTCACTTATGGAAAAGGCTTGTCTCATAATGGTGTTTTCTTCTTAAAAGTTATGACACTACTCAATAAAAAAACCATTATTATAGCCAAGACTAATCCTCTTAAGTACTTATTATCCAAGACCACTCTTATAGGCTAAAAAACCAAATGGGTTATGATACTAAATGAATTTGAGGTGGAGTACTAGCATCATAAGGCTATCAATAGACAAGTCTTGGTAGATCAACTTGTTGAAGTTCCTTTGTGTTAGAGGTACAGTCACTGAGATGGGGGGTTAATAAGTGAGCCCAAATATTTCAATATCAATTCTAATCCTTTAAAACTATTTTAACAATCAACATATATCAACTTGATCAAGCAACATTAAAAAGAGATCTCATTCATTCAATGCATACACAAGATCAAACACATAACACATAGTTCCTATAGAAACCCTCGTTGGGAATAAAACCCACTCTCAAGCCTAAAACACATTAATTAATTTTCTTATAATAAATTATAAACAAGAGACTGGACAACTCCTTTATACCAAAAAACCTTGCTCAAATCCTCCTAACCAAAGGTCTTTAGTGAAACACCTGTTTCACAAGGAATGACTGGCCCTAAGGAAGATCAAGTCATTTAGACCCTCCTTTGAAAACCTCCACCTTAAAAATGATGTATTAAACACCTGATGATGTATCTCTAATTATCTAACCTTACACAAATTTCCTCTCTATTTCATACAAGCCTCTCATATAGGCATGCCATAATCTCTCTCCTTATTCACTCGAACTATCTTCATATGCACACTGAAACCTCTTCATATATCCTCAAACTTGAAGATAAATATTATCACATCATAAATATGACCTATAGGTCATACACATAGTTAATAATCTACTCTACTCATCAACGCATCAACTAGGCACTCTACCTCCTTCATTCCACTACTCTCACATACACATTGCACTAGTCTCACTCAAAAGTCTAGAAACTAACACATTTGGTTTCACCATTTTTATAGATATCATGATTATCAAGATAATAATATTTCCTATCAGCCATAACAGACACCTTCACCCTTAATACATCTTACATGGGTCACACTTAAGCACAACTTTCTTTCAAATAGGCATAAGTCACTTTTTAGGTCATATACAGACCCATTCACCTCTTTGACACTTATCTGAGAAAACTAAGAATACATGACCACTTTAAAAATAATGGACCCATTCTACATGACCATTTTTAAATCCTAAAATGATCATAATAACCAAAACACTCTTATGCTAAAGCACAATTTGCTCAAACAACATTCTATACACACAGTCACCATGAACAAACACACAATTGACTTCTAAACCTTTTTTCATACTACATAAAAATTTTAAAACCTTAAAAATTCACACATATTATTCTCATGTATTATAAAACATTATTTTATCAATATTTTATTTTAAAACATCAAAATAAAATCAACACAAGCTCGAACATCCTTCTCAAGTCACTTACAGAACACAGTCGAACACACAATCAACTTTGGCCCTTCATAAATTTGATTATACATACTTCCATATCTTAAAATATATATTTATATATTAAACATATATTCCTATACATATTTTATTTTTACACCATGGTTAAATTCTTCATAAATTGAAAGATATATCACAAAAACCAGACACTATTTTCTTCCTTTCTTAAATTAAAATATTCAAATGCAAACGGTCGTAAATAAACTTTAGTCACTATGATAGCATATCATTCCATAATATATTAAATCAATAATTCACTATTTATATTTTTTAAAAATATATACCTTTAAATTTTAGTTCACCATTACCAAATGTTAAACCTTGAACATTTCACATCATCTCATATAATCTTGTAATATTGACTCAACGTGCACCATTGATCTCTACAGATCAGCCATGTATTTATCTTATAATGCTCACTATTTGATCTTGATCAAAAATCTATGATCATGAAATTTATCACCCTTTAATTCCTTTTTATTACTTTTATCTTTAACCATCAATCACTTATCCTCATCTTGCTTCTTCCTGAGACCTTAGAATAAACATGCTCTATTGATTATTTTGTAAGGAGCTTGATCTTTACCTTCATTAAAAAATGAAAACTTTGACCTATTTGACTTTATTCACACCATATAAATTCATTGTATGATTTCCCATGAACCAATATATATCCATCTATTATATATCTTTAACATTTTGCAAAATATACTAAGTATGGGGACCTTTGTAATCTGTTTGTAAGGTCAACTTTGCACCTTCATATCTTTTGCTTTACTTAAGCACAAGTTATAAAAATTGGACCATATGATCTAATCACATATGATAATCCAACCATATAAAAATATGCTCCTATAACCCTCACATGTGTGAGATATAATGACATTAATATTCATCCTTAGATTTATTTATTCATAGAGCCAACTATGTCAAGAACTGTCTGGAAAGACCAACTTTACACATGCATAGATTTTTTCACGCTTCAGTGCTTGACTTGAAAATTATCAAAAATATTAGGAATAAAAATTATAAAACCCATATCATCATGTTCTCTTGAAATTTCCACATGTATGATATATGCCACCATCAAAGTACCTTCTCAAATTTTCTTGCCACATTGCAAATTTGGCTAAGTATGAGAAAATACTATCAAAATGCCTGAGAGCCCAAATTTTCACTTGCATATATTTTATTGCACTTCATTGCTATACTTGAGACTTTTCACATAGAAACTATGGACTAATTTTATCATAACCATATGACCAACTCCCTCTCACTCATCCACACATGGAAATGGTGATGTTAGCAAACTACCTACTCATATTTTATACGACTATACCCAAAATGTCTAGATAAAAACAATGATCAAACAAATCAAATATACTCATGTACACAAGTATTAAAATAATATAAAACCTCTTATAGGACCCATATAACATGATAAATACTTAATACTCATCTTGAAACATATCTAACCATGTGAAAACTGAAGATCAACGAATCCTCGTTCAAGTATACTAGAACAAGCACATTAAAAACTTTGTCATTGTCACTTAGACTATCAAGGCACTTCATCCACTCACCTAGACACCATGACATGACCATGAAATCATTTAAAACTCTATAATAATCTCCCCCTTTTTCATTGATGTCAACATACATCAAACAACTCACCTTCCTTCTCTCTCTTCAAGAACTCTCACAATAGGAACTTTCTCCTCCTTTGACACAATGTTAAAGTGGGCACTAACTGATCCTGAGGACCTAAAAATACTATAAATAGGAAATTACCATCTTATAAATATGATACAAAATCCCTCTTACCTTGAGCCTACATCTTCTTATCTTCATGACATCCTTCTTACTACATGCCAACATCCTTCTCACTACATGCCAACATTCTTCTTCAACCAAGCACTACAACCAATGAAGATAGAACACATAAAACACTAAGATCTATTAAACTCACCAAGAAGCATCTGAAAGGGACTCCCCCTAATATATTTGAGCCATTTCACCTCTTGAGTATCTTCATATCTTCACACACCATGAAGAACCATCATATAGACTTACTAGCCTTCTATTTTAAGACACTTCTGTGACCACCAACTCTGCATCTACACTATAGCTTCTTTACAAACCTTTAGAGCAAGCTCATGAACCTATTGCTCATCTTTAACTAAACACCTTTTATTTATTCATATGGAAATAAATGACACCCAATCTTTATCTTAGATACTCAAATTTAGCTTTTGACAATGGTTTGGTCATAATATCTACAAGCTGCTCTTTTGTAGGCACATACTCCAACTTAACACTTTGATTACTCACTTGTTCTCTTATGAAATGATATCTAATAGTAATATGCTTAGTTTTTTAGTGCATAATAGGATTCTTTGAGACTTTATTTTCACTAGTGTTGTCATAATAGATAGGATAAAGTCCATTTTATCTTACCTTATAATCTTCCAAAGTTTGTTTCAACCACATGACTTATGTGCAACAAGAAGCAACTACTATATATTCAACTTAAATAGTTTATAGAGACATTGAGGCTTGTTTCTTGCTTAGACAAGACACCAATCATTCCCCATGAAGAAGACCTCACCACTGGTACTTCTCCTATCATCCACACATCCTACACAATATAACAATATTATAGATAGTAGCTATCAATCCTAGGTGTCTAGCTTAGGTGTCTTGCATTTCATCTTATTCCATAAGTTTCCCATTCCCATAGGAATAGGAAAAGTCATTGGGAATGTGAATTGATAAGTCATTTTTTGCTTTAAATTGTAATGTTTTATTCCTTTCCAATTTGAATCATGAAATAAAATTTCATTATCATTCGTTCAATAATATTTTCAGCCTATCATTAGTATCATAGCTTGAATTAATTTTTTTTTTTTTCCTTTAATTTGTATGATTTGCATAGTATTTAATTTCTCCAATGTCTGGTGTTATGACCTATCACTAGATTTGGCACTATCTATGGAAATTTATGTCACCCAGTCTTGTATTGGCATTCTTGGTTATGTATGGGAAATTTTCACTATGTATCAGTGCTCTAAACAAAACCTACATGCAAGGAGATACACCAAAGTCTCTCAAACCCATGAATAGGGTAATTTGACATCCGGTATAAGGCATCTGGCATTTAGTACAAGACATTTGGAATACACATATATTATATTTTCCTAAGCTACTACCTACATGTCTTCTGGTTGTGTATTATCATTTGGTAGATTATTATTTTTTTGGAGGCATTTCACATCTTTTATTGCTACATTGGCATTCCCTGACATTGAAACTAAAAGGAGTGTGGCTTTTGGTGTTTTTTGAAGTTTAATTTTTGCTTTCCTATGTGGGAGATCCTTAGTGTGACATTTCACCTACCCTTGATATATGTGCATTTATTTTGCATTCTTGTGCCATGATTTGCTAAGTTGGAGTTTACTTTATGCATGTGCTATAGTTAGAATTTTTTTTTTGGCATATTGGCTAGATATAGCATATTCAATATTCATTTCTTAATGAGTTGGAGGGCCATACAATTTCATCCATACCAATATTATAATTATTTTCCATAATATGAGAGATGTATAATTTTAAGCCTTTTTACTAAAAAGCAAAAAATTTTAAATGTTTTTTCTCAAATTTTGAAATTTTAAATTTGAAAAGCATTTAACTATTTGAGGCATGCTACTCTAAGTGGATTTGGAAAAAAAAACAACCAAATCACACAATTCAAGGAGAAATAAGGGGAGCTACTCTTTTTACCCATTCATGTATATCTAAAAATGTAAATCTTGAAATTAAGAAAAATTGAGTATATTGATGTATAAGTTTTTCTTTTTAGGCTAGTGTTGATGACAAAGTGAATCATTTTTATTACCTTTGAGTATATAGAAAATGGGACCATTTTGGAGTGATAAGGAACCAATTATGGTTTTAAAAAAATTCAAGACCTTCAAAAACTTAAACAAAACTCAAAACCATGCATTTCATCAAATACATTATTAGAACTACCTTAACTGGCAAAGATAGTTGGCTAGAATGCTCTTGACAAGTGGAGAACACACTCATATTTAATGATCTATGGTTTGATATTTTTGATGGGACAACACAAAAAAAATAACCAATAGGGAATGCAAAGGACATTTAGGCATGAAAGTAGAAAAACCATAAGGCTTTGGCCTTGATAAGGTTATTAGTGGATGGAGATGTGTTTCATCATATTTAGAGATGCAATACACCATGATAAGCATGTCAAAAACTAAAGGACCTATATGAATCCCATTTAGAGTTAGAATTCATTTAATTATAGTTGAAATTATTCAACCTAGAGTTGAATGATGGTGATGTGATGAGATTGGCTTCAAAGATATGTGCTATCAAACTTGATGTTGAAGTAATAGGTGTCAAAATTGACATATGCATGACTTCATTCATAAAATCCCTTCTTCCAAACTATTCAACCTATTTAGAGTATTTATAAGCAAGAAATCAGTTGAAGACTCTCACATTTGACCAATTATTTGAAAAGATGGAAAAAAGAGAAAAGGCATTTGGAAGGAAAATAAAAACCGCAATAGGTGAAAGTGTGTGCTATGTCAAAAAAAATTCCTCCAAATGACCAAATAAGGCCATGTCTTCCAAAAATGAAAGCAATAACAAGTATAAGTGAAAAGGTGGCAAAAATGAAAATCATGGTGGTCAAAATCAAAAATAGAATGATAAATAGAACCTCTATTATGAACGATGTGATAGAAAAGGTAGCCATGAGACTCATAAATGCAGGACTCCATGAGAGAAAATTGAAGCATATCATAAAAAGAAAGAGGGAAATTCAAAGAAATAATCAAAAGAGTCAAAATCAGCCCAATTCATTAGTGAATGTGTGCTTTCTAGTATATATGATGAAGCAAATAGTGTATCAATCAGTTCCTCATGGTTTTATCCCTAGGTTCTTGATACTAGCGCCATTCAACATATGACTTTTTAAAAAGACTTCTAATTACATTGAATAAATTTATGTCTCAGTATACCTCATAGATAGATCAAGTCTAAAACCATGGGGAAGAGGTATAATTCGACTCAAGATTCTAAGGATTCCAAAGTAAAAACTTGAGAATGTTCTCTACTTTTCTCAATTGAAATGAAACTTGTTGTCCCTAGTGATCATAAGGCAACAAGGCCACTCTATTTTTTTGGATAATTGTGATGTCACAATTAGGATAAAAATTGGAAATATAGTTGTCTTGACTAGATATGAGGAAGTAAAAATACTCAAACTGAAGGGTGAGCCATCAAATTCAAAGAATTATGCTCTTATGGAAGATAGAATGTCTCCAAAGATGTTATGGCATGTCAATTTGGGCACACGCACTATAAAAACATTCATGTATTGTAAAAGAATGGTGTTATTGGCATGTCTACATCTACGTCTTGGCTAAACATGCAAGAGAACCATTTTTGAAGTCACAGTGGAAAGCAAATAGAAAATTTTAGCTTGTTCATTTAGACTTGTGTTCTCTTCTATTCTTCTCTACTAGTGGTCATAAGTACTTCATGTTGTTACTTGATTACTATAGTAGGATAACATGGATATACTTTCTAAAAAATAAATTAGAAGCCTTTGATACTTTCAAAAAGTTTTGAATAATGATTGAAAATGAAGTACAAACTCTCATTGAGACACTCAAGATAGATAATGATGGTGAATTCACATCAAAGAATTTTGAATTATATCTTTCACAAAATGGGATCAAACACCATCTCACAGTTCTTCACACTCCATAACAAAATGGAGTAGTTGAAAGAATGAATATAACTATGATGAATATGATTCATGCAATGTTGTATTTCAAAGGGGTAAATCTACACTTTTGGGCTAAAGTTGCTAAAACAACAATATACCTTCACAACAGATCACCATCAATAGCTCTTGAATAAAATACTCCATATAATATTTGGTGTGGTCACCTCCCTTTAGTACAACATCTTCAAATTTTTGGATCCACTTGTTACTCATTGATTCCAAAAGAGAAGAAAAACAAATTGGACCATACGAGTTGAAAATGCATCCATTTGGGATATTTTGATTCCTCCAAGGCATTCAAGCTATACAATGAGAAATATAAATAGTTTCTTGTTGTAATATAAGTTATCTTTTATGAAACTACCTAAGGAAAAAGATCATATTAATTGACAGTTGAGTCGACTAGACAAATATGCAAAGTTTGATGTCTATAAAGAGAGTGATTTGAATGTTCTAGACAATGACTGGGGGACACAAAGTTGAGAATCTATTGATTTTATATTTTCTCACATACATGGTATTGAAACTCCTCCTAAATGAGAGAGTTAAACTTCATCAGATATTGAATAGGGGCCAGCAGAACATAGGGTAGACAATGAAGGAACTTTAAGAGATGAACCCAAAGCACCTACAACATAGAAAATGATGCCTAAGTGGGCCACTCAAACACTAAAAGATGTGAGGCCTGATGAAGTTGGGAAAATAGGCACTCACAGTGCACATACAACCTCATCTCAACTAGATAATTTGATTGATGAAATTTAGGATACGATTAGAAAATTCACGTTAGATGATTCTCAAGAGTAACTCAATATTGTGTTTGATTTAGAACCAAAAACTTTCAAACAAGCTAAAAAGTCTAACTCTTGGAGAAAATCAATGAAAGATGAGTATAATGTTAGGTTGTGGAGCTAAAATCTTCACTGATGCAGACATGGAGGAGGTTGCTGAGAAGGTTGCTGAGTGTCAGTCACCGGCGTCGATCAGGCCAACCGACGTCGGCAGGGAAGAGACAGAAGGCAACCGATGTCGGTCAGAAGTCGGTCGGCATCGGCACCCCCCAGGCAGACAGGGACCAATGTCGGTCACCTGTGTGGTTTGAGCTACGAGTATTACGGGTAGTTAGCTAACGAACCAAGTGTTTGCATGTCAAGAGCCAAATTTAGACTAGAAGCTGTGGATCTAATTATTGTAATTAGGTGTCTAATTATTGTTTGGATGATATCTATATAATAGACTCATGGATTGTATTGTAAGTTGTTCTAGTTTGAGTTGAGAAAAGTTTGCTTCTTATGTGTGTGAGGTGAGCAAGGGTGTTCCTCCTAATTCCACAGCAGTACCAAGGTGGGTGCTGGTTTTGGAGAGTCAGCAAGATTCTTCAGGGGTGTAGGATCTCGATCATCAGGTGTGCATGGCTACTTTAGGAGATCTACATGGTAAGTAAGATCATTGATCTACAGGCGTATGTGTGTGTAAGGTCTAAGGTTCACAGGTGTGCAGAACTAGATTGATTTGTAGGTGTGCAACATCAGATAGGACAGCAACACAATAGGGAGCAGGATCAGGTGGGATCTACTTGGAGTACAGTGTGTACTCAGAAAGAGAGAAAAGAGGAAGTCAAGGCAGTTCCTTCCATAAGTAAGATCAAGCTGGGTTGCAGGTTATTGCAGTTTAGGGGAGATCTACTTGAAGTATGGTTGTGTACTTGTGGAGTGCGTGGAGCACTTGTGGTGTGCATGGAGCACAGGAGTACTGACAATAGTGGATACTGGCTGGTTAGAGGTGAACACCAACTCTGTGTTTGAGTTGTGTGTTGGGACCTAAGAGAGAGAGCTTTGAGGGAAGATTTACTGTTTATGCCCTAGAGGTGTGGGAGCCCTAGAGGTGTGTAAGGAAGAAGAACTGTGGCAATCTTCTTTGTTGTATTTCCTTCTGGAAGAGTTTTAATACAAGTTATGTATTATCTCTCATATTCTGTGTTATTTTTGAATTCTAGTTACTTGTGTAGTATGGTTAATTTCTGCATATTAAGTTGCTTGGTAATCAATTGTGTGTTTCCGTTATTTCCCAACATATAACTCACTAGTGAAAAATGGGACTTGGAATCAGGTTGATCTACCATATGGTTGCAAACCAATTGGCTGAAAATGGGTCTATCACAAAATACAAGGTAGAGGGCTCACTTGGCAAGCACAAATCAAGTCTTGTCATAAAGGGGTATGCTCAAAAGGAAGGAATTGACTACAATGAAACCTTTGAACCTATAAAAAAATGGACTACCATTCGAACCATGTTGGCTCTAGTAGCTCATAATGGATAGAAAGTTCACCAAATGGATGTCAAATTTGTATTTGTGAATGGAAACCTCAAAGGAAACTATGTACATGACAAAACCTGATAATTTTATAGTAAAGGGACAAGAACACAAGGTGTGCAAACTAGAAAAATCACTATATGATTTGAAACAATCCCCTCGATCATGATCTAAAAAATTGGTTGAGCACCTAATGAGCATGAACTTCAAATATTTTGAGTTTTAAGATGCAACTCTTTTCATCAAAATAGGTGTATTTATGGTGGTATATGTTGATGATTTTCTCATCATAGGGAACAATGAATGGTACACTGCAAAATTCAAATCAGAGTTGATGAAAATATTTGAAATGACTAATTTGGGTTATCATCATTACTATTTAGGTATTGAAATAATTTAGAAACCAAAGTATTTCTTCATCACTCAGTAGAAGTACATTGGTGACATTCCAAGTAAGTTTGGAATGAAATATTGTAAGCCTCTCAACATGCCCATGGAACAAAATTTCAAATTGACATTTGAAGATTTAACAAATTTGGATGATGCCACTAAATATAGATAGCTTATTGGAATTCTAATTTATGTGACTACCACTCGACCAGATATATCATATGTAGTTGGTGTCCTCTCAAGATTTATGCAACAATGTAGGGAGAGCCATTGGGTAGCAGTAAAAAGGGTCCTCTGATATCTCAAAGTCACATAACATTTTAGGCTCAAGTACTTGAGATTAGGATACTTTAAACTGGTTGGGTATTCATATTTTGACTATGTTGGTGATCATGAAGATGAAAATTCCACCTTAGTTTTTATAATGAATTTGGGAATAATAGTTGTCAGTTGTAAATCTAGGAACCAATTAGTATAGGAAATTTCTTTAGTATAAGCATAATAGATGGCCGCTTCAAAGGCAACTTGAGAAATCGTATGGCTTATAAGGGTTATTTTAGATTTGTAAGAGCAATAGGTTTTATCAATACCACTCATGGTTCATAAAACTTATACAATCTAGATGGAAAAGAATCCAGTATTTCATGACCAAACCAAGCACATCAATATCAAATATCATTTGATTTGGCACTATGTGAAATATGGCAGTGTCAAATTGTAATATTGCTCAACAACAGAGAAACCAGTAGACATCCTGACAAAGGTGCTTAGATGAGAAAATTTTGAAAATTTCAAAGTAATGCTTAGTCTGACAAATACCCTTATATATTAAAGGGGGATGTAACAATATTATAGATATTAGTTATTAATCCTAGGTGTCTAACTTAGGTGTCTTACATTTCATCTTATTCAATAAGCTTTCCATTCCAATAAGAATAGGAAGAGTCATTAGGAATGTGAATTGATGGGTCATTTTTTGGCTTTAAATTGTAATGTTTGATTTCTTGTGACTTCTCCTTTCTTATTCATCTTGTTTTTGAAAACCCACTTGGTACCTATCACATTTTTATCTTTTGGTCTAGGAACTAAGTATCATATTTCATTCCTTTCTATTTGATCAATTTCTTCATCCATTGCATCATTACAACTTTAATCTTTGTTAGCTTCCATTAATGTTTTGGGTTTAATAATGGACAATAGAGCTAAGTATTATTGATTCTAATTGATCAACATTCTCCTTCTAGTTTGCAACCTTGTACCAATATTTCCAAGAATTTGAGAGATTGGATGATATTATAAATTGTTCTAGATAGAGCTTTAGAATCTTGTCTTTCTTCCTCCTCTTCATCTTCATCATCTATTTGAACAAATAATTCATCATTATTTATAACAATATTTTTAATTGAGTTACTTACTTGTACTTTTGGCTTCTTAACTCTACTAGTCTTATCTACCCTTACATTTGAACTTTCAACAATATTGTTAAGTCTCTTATTGAAAAACCTATAGGCAATACTGATGGAAGAGTAACCTTAGAAGATGTTCTCATCATAACTTTAATCAAATTTTCTAATATTCTCTTCATCTCTTTTGATGAAGAATTTATTCCCAAACACTCTAAATGTTTGACATTATCTACTCTATTCTTTCATAACTCATAAGGAGTCTTATCATCATTAGATCTGATTTGAAACCTATTTAAGATGTAAACTAAAGTGTTGGACGACTCTTCCTAATAACCATATGATATTTTAGAATCTTTAAGCATGGTTTTACTCATCTCTTGAATAGTCCTATTCTTCCTTTCAACAATACCATTTTGTTGTGGTGTTCTAGCAGCAAAATATTGTCTCCTTATCCCTTGTTTTTCACAAAAATCATCAAATTCATGAGATCAAAACTCACCTCCTTTGTCTAATCTTACACACTTGATCTTTGACCCTTTATCATTTTCTACAAGCACTTTGAATGCCATATATTTTTCAAAATCTTTTGATTTTTCTTTAAGAAATAATATTCAAGTCATCCTAGTAAAATAATCAATGAGAAGCATGAAGTAGCTATTACCTTGAATAATTTGGGTTCTCATAAGTCCACATAGATTAGTGTGAATAAAATATAATGGATTTATAGTGTATAAGTACTTTTATTTGTATCTTCTTTTGGTTTGCTTCCCATGAAGACATACCTTGCAAAGAGAATAAGGAATCTTATAAATATTGGACATATGCCTTACCAATTCTTTTGAACTGATCTTTATCATGTTATAAAAATTTATATATACAAGCCTTATATGCCAAATCTAGCTTTCTTCTAATTAACTCATGAAGCACTCTTCCTTCTGGGATTCATGGAATACATACATGTTATCTATTTTATAAATATTTAGAACTAATTTGCCAACCTTTCTTATTTCACAAAAATCATCATGAAAAGTTATGACATTTTCTTGCTTACACATTTGACTCACACTTAAATGATTATGGTTCAAACCTTCTACATATAAGACATTCTTAGTCCTGGAATGACCATTATCCAAACTCACATTACCTTTACCAACTATGTTAGCAAATTTTTTTCACTAAATCTCACTGAACTAGGGTTGGTCTTCTTAAGAGAGATAAACTTGCTCTTATATCATGTCATATGATTTGAGCATCTATTGTCTATGAACCATCTCTTATTCCCATATTCTTGAGTATGCAAGGCTACTTGAACAAACATTGACTCTTCCTTTGGTGGATTGCTTGAATTCTACTTATTTTCTTCTTTAGTATTAGACTTAGTCTTCTTGAACCATTTGATGGTGTTAATGACTTGTATATCCTTTTCCAAAAATATCTTTTGCATTTTTAAGTTGTATGGCCTTGTTGGTTACAATCTTAGCATATGAGATTCCTTTCGATCTCTAGAGAGAAATCACAATACCTATATCTATGACTAAATAAATTGTAGGAGAAGTAGTACCCATTAAATACATCATTTAAATTTGACCCACCTTTCTCTTGATCATTACATATCCATGAATTTTGATTCTTGACCCTTTTGGTGGAGCTTAAATCCCTTTTATCCTTAGATAAGATCACATTTGAGTAAGTCATGACTTTATTTTTAAATTATTCCTCCCCTTGGTTGAGACCATTAACCATCATGACCTGTAAATTCTTGACTATTTATTCTAGATCATTCACTTGCATCTTCACAATATCCATGTTTGAATTGACATTTGATAAAGCACATACTAGTTTGTCTCGAAGACAAGGCATAGCCTCTTTATCAATCATTGTACCTTTAATCACCTTTAAGTGGTTAAACTTGAAAAAAGGGCCTTCTTTGATACCAATTGTTAGAGGTATAATCACTGAGAGGGAAGGGTGAATTAGTGAGCCTAGATATTTCAATATCAATTCCAATCCTTTGAAACTATTTAAATAATCATCATATATCAACTTGATCAAGCAAAATTAATAAGAGAGCTCATTTATTCAATGCATACACAAGATCAAACACATAACACATAGTTCCTATTGGAACCCCTCATGGGGAGTAAATCCCACTCTCAATCTTGAAACACATGGACTACTTATCCTATAAGAAATTACAAACAAGAGACTATGATCTGTAAACTAGCACTTATTTCTATGTAAAAAGATTTTATCTTGGATCCTTTCATCAAATCACTCAATTTCCTAAAAACACTCAAGGAAATGAAACTAAATTTGATTTTTTATCATATTTTAGCTAATTATGCATTTAATAGTGATTACTAAACATGATTAATTAAAATGTGGAAAAAGAATGAACAACTAGAATCAACTCACAATAAGCACATGATAACAGAGTTCGGTAATACCTATGTCTCTGAGTTCACTTAAAGTATGAACCAATCCATTTCCATGAAAATTGGGTACATGGCCAACCCTCAAAATTATCAAATGGACACTCTAAGACTGCACATAATCTGACAACAGACCTTTAGAAATCCCATGCATCCATAGACGGACCTTCCACCTTCCTGTCATTAATGCAATCTCGTATTCTTGTGGATTTTTTCCAAAAAGTCTTGAAAATGGAATTATAAAATTGATTTAATAAAACTAACATAGGCCTTTCAACATATCATTGAAATCATCTCAGAGGCTAGGAAATTTCCCTAGTTTACACCAAGAGCTGAAAATCTCTCCAAGTCCTTAAAAACTTGGGATTTTGATTGACTTGTCTAAAAGTCCCTATACACAATCTACTCAATGTTGTTAACAAAAATAACTTTTCCAACTTTTTATATCATTTGGGCTCATGGGTGTGATTATAAAAGACTTTTCCTTTTACCTGGGAGGTCAATGGTTTGAATCTCCAACATAGTAATACTATCCCACATTGCTCATGGGTCAAACACCATGGGTCTTAATATAGTCTTGAAAGGCTATTTGAAAATGTTGATAAGGAATTTATCCCACATTTTTCATGGGTTCTCCAACATGAGTCTTTAAATGGACTCCCACCACCATTACTACATGGTTTTCAAGCCATTTTATATGCTTCCCCATCCACATGCACTCGAGCTCTATCCAATCTTAGATATACATGGTAGGGGTAGTTTGATCTTTACCCATATGGTAATGTTTGGAAATTAAATGGTTGGTATATGTGTCATGACCCAATTTTTGGTATTCACATGACTCAGTAATCTATATTAGGCTTGGACATTATGTTTTATGGCAATCATGTTAAAAATAAACCTGGACCATGGCATGTAATGTATGCATCAAACCTTTGATGGAATGTCCTCAAAATTTACATGTTGAATCATGGGATATTTATCTTAGTCATGCTAAACTTGGCATCCATGTTGAATGGGATGCCTTTTGTGTTGGTTGGCTTAGGCTCATTTCAAGCCATTCAAGTTAAGTTGGGTCATCCCAAATCAATCTCACCACCCCAACTTGATCTTGACTTTCCCAACTCGATACTCATCTTGGCTATGAGCTCAAGTTAGTAACTCATATCAGCTATGGGTACTTGCAATGTGTCTTGATCTGGCATTGAGCATTATAAATAATTATATGTAAATATAGTCACTAGGTGACTATTAATAAACTTTGACTATGGAAGAAAATAGTGGTGTCAATCCATGTGGTAGCCTAAGGACCCACCACATGGACCACTCTCAATTTGACACTTGTCTATGTCTAATTAGATACTACATAGCTCTATCAGTGGCAGGGTCCCCTTTCAAAACAAAAACAAACTCTACTGGCTATGGTCCCCATAGTCGGCCTTCTTTTTTATGTTGTCTATGTACACCTATCAAAGATGAAGAATAAAACCAATATTTTTCCTACATGAACTCATTGCCATGTGTCATAGCATGTTTGTCCACTTGGCATGCTAGGATTATGCAACATCACCCTATGTCACCTTTTGCTCTATTTGGTCTGGAGACTTCAACACATGATATCTTGCACATATGGGCTCAAAATTGACTCATTTAAATTATACCAAAAATCTCTCGATGAGTTATATGTTGTGCCAATGATCAATCTAAAATTTGACATATGTTTCAAACTGAATGTGGATCTTCTTAGATCAATCCTCCCTACTAAAAGGGATTTTGGTCCACTAAAAGATGGTACCTAACTTGATCCTTTAAAAATCTAGGTGGTTCTAAATAATTCCAATGAGTCTTTATCGATCTACTCAGGTTTCATAACTATGCCTACAATGCTTAGAATAATTGATTGATCACATATTTTTCAATTCCTCTACTATTGCATGGCCATCAATAGCCTCTACATAAAATTACATTTGGATAATAGCACATCCATCAATATCCTCTTCAATTTCATAGCCTTAATAGCCTCTACATAGAATTATGTGTGTGGATCTAGTCCTTCCTAGGTCTACTAAAGTGTTCTCTATAGAATAATACATGATGAAAAAAGCATACTCTAATCTGCATATACCATTATTAATGGAAAACATCTACCAAAATGTGAGAAGACAACTTGAGTATGATAAACTTGTCACTCAATACTTCTCTACAGGTGACTTCCATAACATAACAAACTATAATTTTTTTTATAATGCATGTATATATATACAAACAGTGCCCCTTGGGTATTTTAACAATGGTGCATGATGTATGTCACAATACTATTCATATGGGTCTTATTCATACATCCTAATTAGCACATTATTTATGTTATTTTTTTTAGTATATACAAATGGATAAACCAAAATATTCAAAATCCTTTGACTACCACCTAATATTCCTTACCAGCCATTAAATCTTGGTGTGGGCCTAGCTCCTTTAGTAGTCAACCTATGGATCATCATGTGGATCACCTTCAAGTTCTTGATGGTCACCTAGTACATATGAGTCTAATGTCTAATTACAATTGTCATGACTAGGTTTAGAGACCTACCCTGTCTTAAATTTCATGATCTAAGTGTGATCCAAACAAATATCTATGCCATCATCTCTGAAAGATGCTTACCAAGTGAAGAGATATAAATTTCCTAGAACCATCTCATTTATCTCGAATGGGATGATATCAAGAGTCACCATGTCTGAGAACTATCTCCCAAATACAAATCACAAGGTGCAACAATATGTTACCATACCTTGAATAATGTCATTCTACATGCCAAATATTTGACCATGCAATAGTGGTAATGTTGTCAAGCCCAATCAATGTACTACATCAATAGTCACATAAACTATTTTGATGTCCCCATTAAAAACAAGTCTAATGACACATCCCTCTAAAATGATTGGAATACTCTGCCTAGAGGCTCTCATGGATCATAAGATAATATTTAGAAGTCCAAATGGTGTCCTCTATCAAACTAGGGATTATGAATGCTGACTGGTACTTGGAATAGTAGGAGTCTTTCCTTTGCCCATGTTCTTTTGTTGGAACCACTATGGTACATGATCAATATATCGCAACCAATAATGTTCTACCACATGTCTATATATCAATCAATGACTATAGATTGGAATGTTTGAAGTACTAGGATCATCTCGATGGTGTTTTCTCCATTCTGACTCATTTTCTAACTTATCAGAAAGAAAATATACTTTTTACTAGAGTTTGATGATCCATCAATCCTATATATGTTGATGTGCACTCACATTCACCACCATTATGTTTAGTTCTACCATCCATTATGTCTACTCTCTTTAGTGTGATGTAATCATTTGTATCATCATGCCCAATAACAAAAGCATCATGGGCAACTGCATCCATGGATAAAATATCCATGGATTCAAGTTGGTCCCAATAGCCACACACAAACACACTACAAAAATGCTATTAATGATAGGTAAAAATTGCTATGATACCAAACCTGATCCATAAACTAGCACTTATTTCCATACAAAAAGAGTTTACCTTGGATCCTTTCATCAAATCACTTAATTTCCTGAAAACACTCAAGGAAATGAAACTAAATTTGACCTTTTATCATATTTTAGCTAATTATTCATTTAATAATGATTAATCAAAATGAAAAAAAAAGAATGTACAAATAGAATCAACTCATGAAAAGCACATGATAACAGAGTTTAGCAATGCCTACGTCTCTAGGTTTACTCAAAGTATAAACCAATCCATTTCCCTAAAAAGTGAGTACATGTCCAACCCTCACAATTATCAAATGGAAACTCTAAGACTGCATATAATTTGGCAACAGACCTTCAAAAAACCCTAGCATCCATGGACAGACCTTCCACCTTCCTGTCGTTATTGCAATCTTGCATTCCTATGGATTTTCACCAAAAAGTATCAAAAATGGACTTACAAAATGGCTTTAATAAAACCAACACAATACTTTCAATATATCATTAAAATCATCTTAGAGTCTAGGACATTTCTCTAGTTTACACTGAGAGCTGAAAATCTCTCAAACTCCTTCAAAACATGATATTTTGGTAAAATGGTCTAAAATCCCATATACATAGTCTACTCAATGTTGTTAACAAATACAAATTTTCCCAGTTTATATAGCATTTGGGCTCATGGGTGTGATGGTAAAAGACTTATCCTTTTACCTAGGAGGTCATCATTTCGAATCTCCAAGATAGTAATATTATCCCAGATTACTCATGGGTCAAACACCATCAGTCTGAATATAGTCTTGAAAGGCTATTTGAAAATGTCGATAAGGCATTTATCCCACATTTACCATGGGCTCTCCAATGTGAGTCTTTAAATGGACTCCCACTACTATTACTACATGGTCTTTAGGCCATTTTGGTTGCTCCCCCATCTGCGTGCACTCAAGCTCTATCCAATCTTAGATATACATGATAGGGGTAGGTGATCTCTATCCTTATGGTAATGTTTAGAAAGTTTGGTGGTTGACATATGTGTCATGACCCAATCTTGGGTATTCACATGACTCAATAGTCCATATTAGGCTTGGACATTATGTTTTGTGGCATCCATGTTAAAAATAAACTTATACCATGGCATGTAATGTATGCATTGAATCTTCAATGGAATGTCCTCAAACTTGATGTGTTGAATCATGGGATATTTATCCTAGTCATGCTAAACTTGGTATCCATGTTGAATAGGCTCCCTTCCATGTTGGTTAGCTTGAGCTCATTTTAACCCATTTAGGTTAAGTTGGGTCATCCCAACTCAATCTCTCCACCCCAACTCAGTCTCAGATTTTACAACTTGGTACTTATCTTGGCTATGGGCTTGAGTTGGTAACTCAGCTCAAATATGGGTACTTACAATGTGTCTCAAGTTGGCATTTAGCATTATAAATAATTATATGAAAATATTATCACCGGGTGACTATTAATAAAAATTGACTGTGGAGTAATATAGTGGTGGAAAGCCATGTGGTGTCTTGAGGACCCACCACATGAGCCACTCTCAATTTGACACTTTTCAACATCCAATTGGATACTCCATAACTCTATCGGTGATAGGGTTCCCTTTCAAAACAAAAGTGGACTCCATCAACTATGGTCCCTATAGCCGACCTTATTTTTTATGCCATCTATGTATGCCTATCAAAGATGAATAATAAGACAAATATTTTTCTTGCACAAACTCATTACCACATGTCACAACATGATTGTCCACTTGGTGTGCTAGGATTATGCCACATCACCCTATGTCACCTTTCTCTCTTTTTGATCTAAAGACTTCAACACATGATATCTTGCACATACGGGCTTGAAATTGACTCATTCAAATTATAATAGAAAGCCCTCAATGATTTATACGTTGTGCCAATAATTAATCTACAATTTAACAACTTATATTTTGGAGTAAATGTGGATCCTCTTAGATCAGACTAGTAAACTCCCTTAGACTAGAAAACCTTGATCAAATCCTCCTGACCAAAGGTCTTTAGTAAAACACATGTTTCACAAGGAGCAACTACCCCTAAGGAAGATCAAGTCCTTTAAAAATTCATTTGAACACCTCCACCTTATAACTGATGTCTTCAACACCTGATGATGGATCTCTAATTATCTAACCTTGCACAAACTTACTCTCTATCTCATGCAGGCCTCTCACTTAGGTATGTCATAATATCTCTCTTTATTCACTCAAACTATCTTCATATGCACACTTAGACCTCTTCTCATATCCTCAAATTTCAAGATCACTATTTTGACATAATAAATATGACCTACAATTAATACACACAATCAATCATCTATTTTTCTTATAAACTCATCAACCGGGCACTCTACCTCTCCTTCACTCCACAACTCTCACATACACCTTGGACTAGTCTCACTCACAAGTCTAGAAACAAACACATTTGGTTTCATCATTTATAGAGATATCATAATTATCAATATCAAAATATTTCCTATTGGCCACAACACATTCTGTCACCCTTAAGGCATCTTACATGGGTCACAATTAAGCACAACTTTCTTTCAAATAAGCCTAAGCCGCCTTTTAGGTCCTATGGAAAACCATTCACCTCTTTGACACTTATTTGAGAAAACTAAGAACACAAGACCAATTTTAAATACATGTAACCATTCCACATGACCCCTTTAACATACTCAAAATATCATATCCACCAAAACACTATTCTACTAAAGCATAATTTGCTCAAACAACATTTTGTGCAAAAAGTCACCTTAATTAAACACAATCAACTTATAAACCTTTATTCATATTGTATACAACTGGTAAAACCTTAAAAATACACAAAAAGTATCATCATGGATTATAAAACATTCTCCTATCAATAGTTCATTTTAAAACATGAAAACAACATCAATGCAAGCTCAAACATTCTTCTCAAGTCACTTACAGAACATAATCAACTTTGGACATTCATAAATTTGATTGTACACACTTAGATATATTCAAATATATATTTATAGATGAGACTTGGAGTCTTATACATCTTTTATTTTTACACCATGGTCAAATTCTGCATAGATAAAAAGATAAAGCATAAAAACCAAACATCAGTTTTTTCCATATTAAATTCAAATATTTAAATGCAAATGGTCACAGATAAACCTCGATCACTATGCTCACATCTCATGCCCTTGTAACTTAGATCAATCATACATAATTGATATTTTTGTATGAATCTTTAACTTTAACTCATAGTGCACTAATGCCAAAATTTAAACCTTGAACATTTGACCTCATCTCGTGTAATCTTGTAATATTAACTTAATGTGCATTGTTGATCTCTATAGATCAGCCAAGTCTTTATCTTATAGCACTCAGCATTCAATCTTGATTAAAATCCATATAATCATGAAAATTTCCACCCTTGCGTGCCTTCTAAGCACATTTACCATTAACCATCAAGCACTTGCCCTCATCTCGTTGCTTCTTGAGACCTTGGAACAAACACGCTCTATTGATCCTTTTGTAAGGAGCTCAATATTTACCTTCATTAACCAACAAACAATTTGACCTATTTGACTTGATGTACACTATATATCTTAAATTTATGATTAAATATGATCTATTAGATCTCCATCTAGTCCAGATCTTTAACATCATGCAAAATATACTAAGTATGGGAACTTTACAATCTGTCTATAAGGTCAACTTTGCAACTTCATATCTTTTGCTTTGTTCAACCACAAGTTTTGAAAATTGGACCATATGATTTCCTCACATAGGATAATCCAACCATATAACAATATTTTCATATAAGCCTCACATTTTTGAGATATAATTACATTAAAATGCCTCCTTAGATTTATCTATTCACAAAGCCAACTATGTCAAGAACTATTTAGAAAGACCAACTTTACACATGCATAACTTTTGCCACGCTTCAACGTTTGACCTAAAAGTTAGCTCAAATCAACTAGGCACAAAAAATTAAAAAACCCATATGATCAAATTCTCCTAAAATATCCATACATGTGAGATATTCCACCATCAAAATGCCTACTCAGTTTTTCTTGCCACATTGTAAATTTGGCTATGGGAAAATACTGTTAAAATGCCTGAGAGCCCAAATTTGCACTTGCATATCTTTTTTCACCCTTCATTTCTAGACTTGAGATGTTTCATATAGAAACTAGGGACTAATGTGATCATAACCATATGACCAACTTCACCTGAATCATCCACATGTGGTAATGGTGATGTCAGCAAACTACCTACTCAATTTTTTTGCAACTAAACCCAAAATGTTTAGATAAAAACAATGATCAACCAAATGAAATCCACTCATGCACACAAGCATTAAAATCATATAAAACCTCTTATAATACCCCTAGTACATGCTCAATACTCCATACTCATCCCTAAACATTTCTAACCATGCCAAAATAGAAGATCAACCAAGCCACCTTCAAGTATACTAGAACAAGAACATTGCACACTTTGTCATTATCACTTAGACTATCAAGGCACCCCATCCACTCACCGGGACACCTCCACGACATAATTTTAAACTCTCCAACACTTTTATTTACACCAAACCTCTTTTATTTGATTTTCTATATGAGTCAATTTTAATATTGGAAGAATTCAGCATTGAGTCCAAACAGTGGACATTATACTTTTATGACTCATTCATATCCCATGGATCTAGATTCAGAATTTTAATAGTCACACCACAAGAGGAACTTATTCCCAAGGAATTTCACATTAGCTTCCACTATACATAAAACATGGCTAAATATGAATCCCTTATTGTAATAATTCAAATCAAAAAATAGTGAGATATTAAGCAATTGATGGCATATAGAGATTCTTAACTAATAATAATCTAGACCACATACTAGTACTAAAACAAAGACAAAAGAATATTATGGACAACCTTAAGTATCACTTTTAGTTTTTTTAGTTTGATCAAATACCATGGGCCAATAACTAAGTGACAAATGTATGGCTACCATTGGTTCCATGATATAAATTTCCAATGATGTTAGAGAGTATTAGTTTCTCATCGAGAACCTTTTGAAACCAGTTCATGTACTATCAGATTTAGAGAGAGTATGTAATATTATTGGTCCAAACCCCCCTTGGTACCAATACTTGTATACTTATCTCCAAGATAAAACCCTTCCTTCAAACCTCTCAAAGAACCAAACAAAATTATTCCTTCATTGATCATCTTGTTATACCATATTAGGAAACATGCTCTATCATATAGGTTATGATGGAACACTACTTTGTTGTCTATCTTCAAGAGAATATATGTTGGTTTTTAAGTAGGTCCATGAAATAATTTATGGGTCCCACACCAGTGACATGGTCTTGGCTAAGAAACTCCTTTGAAAAGAATTTTATTGGTCAAAAATGGAGACATATGCCTATAACTATGTCAAGAGATGAATTACTTATCAAAAACATGGTAATTTGATACACTCACCTTCACTACCACTCCAAATAATTACTACGCCATGTCCATCTTCAACTTGGGACTTGATCTTATTGGGAATATAAACCTTACTTCCTTTAATGGCCACAAGCACATCCTTATTGCTATGGAGTATTTTACTAAGTGGATAGAGGACATACCCCTCACTTATATAACTAGAAAGTAGATATCCAAGTTTATTTACTTCCATATTATATGATACTATGACATCCACTCTAAAATCATCTCTGATGATGGTGGTTATTTCAATAACAAGGATGTCAAATCCCTGTTTACCTAGTTCAAGAACAACCATAAATGTTCCACACCATATAACCCACAAGGAAATGGTCAAGCTAAGGCATATAACAAGAACATTATTGTAATATTTAAGAAAATTGTTAATGATATTGGTTATGATTGGAACATGAAGTTGTTCCCCACCCACTGGCCTTACCGCACTAGTCATTGAACCATTGTAGGAGCTACATTATACTCCTTAGTCTTTGGTTCAGAGGCCATTATTGCTATCAAGATTGAGTTATCATCATTACACAGCTCATTATAGGACATTGTTGATGATGAAGAATATAAAGTTATTATATTTCAAGAGTTGGATATTTTGGATGAAAAGCATTGAGCCACCTTAGACCATTTGTGAGATTATCAAAATTGGCTGTCATATCTATAACAAATGCATTCTCCCTAGGGAGTTTGAACTTTGTGGCTTGGTCTTGAAATAAAATTTAAAAAACACCAATATCAAATGTAAAAATAAAGGTAAATTTGAAGCCAATTAGTTGGGTCCATTTGTGGTCACTAAAAATTGTGGTTCTGGGACATAAAGGATGCTTACTCTAGATGGACAAGAGTTCAAAGAACACATGAACATATTGCACCTCAATCATTTCCACACTTGAATTTTATTTTATTTTATTATCTGGGAGTGACTATGATTAGGGGCACCTATTATATTATCACTTGGACCATTCTCATTCCTCTTACTATACCAACTAGACCATTTTAATATTATTACCTTGACCATTCTTATTTTCTTTACCTGGACCATTCATACTCACCTACCTACCTAGACTATTTTATTTCTCCTGGACCATTCTAATTCTATTATAATAATAATAATTATTTCTCCTACTTCACCATTCTATTTTCTTAGACTGTTCCTACTTTTTGTTACATATTCTCCTAGGTTGTTGTATTCCTATTACCAATCATGATCTTGATTATCAACTAACAAGTATGCATACATATTTATTGAATATTTTAGAGGCAGTATAGATTGATAAGCATCAACATCAATAATTTGTTTTCTAGGCTAGTATCTTAGGGCATGTCAACATATGGTTTCACCTATTTCATAGTTCCTTGAGACTTCTTCTATTTTCTCCTTCTCTTATTATTTACCCATTGTGTGTTGTTATATTCCTATTTTCTACTACATGGTATTCCCATTTGCCTCAAGTTCTATTGTTGGTTTTTTAGTACCACCCCATTACAGCCAATTTAGTTATTATTTAAGCCTCTACTTAAGGACTAGTGTCCTTTGTTAGATGGTTCATTATACATTTGAACTTATTACCTTTCTTTAATTATCCTAAAAAACATAAAAACATTGGAAATCTTTGACAAAATACTAAAAACATTCCTAGTTAGGAAAGATGGGATTAAGATCTCTACGAGAGTTGTAAAGTTATATAATCTTTTGGGTGGGATTCCCCTTTATTTTTTTCATCATTATCATTATTTCATTACCCTCCCATTTTTGGGATAACTACATTGGCCTAAGGTCAACAAGACTATGTAGGCAATGCTTGGACACATGGGGCATCCCAAGCTAGCTTGACCACTCTTATTTTCATCTCATTTTACCTTGTGACTTTATGCTCTCACTGTTTTATGAGCAATTCTAAAACTTTATGCTCTTTCTATTTTAAGAGAAATTTTGGACCTTTATACTCTCACCATTTTATGAGTAATTATGGACCTTTACGTTCTCACCATTTTACAAGCCCATTATTATTTATCCTCTATTAATAATTGCTTCTCTACTTATCATCACATTTCTTCTATCATGACTCCTAGGAGAACTACATTAGCCTGAAGTCCATTTGGACTATGTAGGCAGTGCTCATTTTCTAGGAGCACTTGAGGGAAATTAGGCCTTCCCCTTCCTTATTCTTTTATTCCCCCTCTTCACGAGCATGTTCATGATCTAAGCATAATACTTTATTCACTACACATGCATAATTTTTAATTTCGTACATTGAGTTCTTTATCTTAATTCTATGTCTTTTATTTATTGGTTTTTTTTTTGGTTTATTTTGAGTGTCATGTTTGAATACATTTTTCAAACCACTTGAGTCTTGCCTTAACTTGGGCTTGACTTGTTTACTTTTGTATTTAGATTGTTTTATTAATTTTTTATGTCTTATACATCTTGTCCCTACTTAAGTCTTGATTATTCATATCGTAATTCTAAGTTGTTTACAATTTGCCTTTGCTTTATTTTATTATTTATTTGTGTTTTGATATATGCTTGTATCCACTTAAGTCTTGATAATCCATATCTTGTTCTTAAGTTGGTTACATTTTGTATTTAATTTTTCTTCTTCTTTTTTTTTTTTTTTTTTTTTTTTTGTTTTTGTTTTTGTTTTTGTTTTTTGTTTTTTGGTTTTTGTTTAAACATGAATGTTTTCAACTTAGGTTTTGGTATTTTATATCATTATTTTGAGTTTTAAATATTCACATTTGAACCAGTCCATTCATAATTGAAATTCAATGTTATTATCGGTTCTTCATACTTATGATGCAAATTTTCATTCACAAAATTAAACACCAAGTTCTCAAATCTTACAAAAATGCGATGTTGAACAACATATTTGAAATCGCCATCCTACATATCTATCACCTAACTAGG